>VWZE01010457.1:389822-425340 GCA_013396675.1 Eubucco bourcierii
AAAAAAAGAAAATTACAAAGGCAAGCTGAGACACAGCCCCAGCCAGACAAAAGGGGACTCTAGATGCACCACATCAGAGCCATTGACTCTACAGAGGGAGTTGATTCCTCAGTTTTTGAGACAAAACACTAAAAAAATGTTGAAGCTCGAGTTAAAGGTATGAGTTATGAGATAAGAAGCACACGAAAGTTAACATTAACGAAAAAGACCAAACTCTCAGACTGCTGTGTCTGGAACAGGGCTTTCGCATAGGTGTTTACTTCTAGGTCTAGAGGCAATTCAAGAGAATAAACTAAGTCCAAAAGTGTTTTGCATTTGCAATAACTAATCTCATTCAATATATTGGAATTGCTTCTCATTCAGAGAGGTTTCACTACTTGAATGGCTTAGAGAAAAGTACTTTCAAGCCTCCACGTTTCTTATTTAACTTTGGGACAAAGAGGTCTCAATGTTTTGAAAGACTGAACAGAAGAAATCCTAAGAGTTATAAACAAACCTGCCTCGGCTGTTAAGGCAGTCAAATGCATAATGTTTTTACTGAAAAAGTAACAGTTATTTAGAGCAAATTCAAAACAACTTCCCACTTCCTCCACTAAGTTATAACATAGTGGGAAAATACACATATTCACTCGTGTGCTTTCGCTTGTGGGACCTACGCTCATTTCTGCAAACAGAAGGTAAGACGTGGAAATTCCTTTGCATAGAAAAGCAACTGAGCACAATGAACACAGGATAAACACTTTGTATCAAGTACTGCAGTGAGTAATGTGTTCACGAGAATCCTCCCAAAAGACTGATGGCAGCGACTGGTGGTGGTGATCGAAGGGAGGGATAGGATTTTACAGAGCGACTTGCCAAATGGGTACAGTTGAACCCAAAAATGCAAGAGGATGACCTGTTTTCAGTGCAGCTGATCCAATACTTTATTTTTCTCTCCAAAAACTGTTCTCTTCATTTTTTTTTTTTTTTATTTTTCCCTTTTGGAAGCTCTACAATTTCAGTAACTGTATCTCTACACTACTTTGCTTTTCAGCTTGTTAAGAGGGATTTGTTTTTCAAATGTAGCTGGCAGTTTGTTCACCCATGGAATGCAAATGTAAAAATTAAGCCCAAGCCAAAAGAGAGCCATCACAAAGTAAAAATGTAGCAAAAGTTGAATCTGAAACTTTGATGCTAAAGCCCAAACCATTGTGACCATTTAAAAAACAAAGTCATTTCCACTCAGACACTTTCTCAGGTTTAAGCTGTGGGTTGTATAAAGGACAAGAATTGACTATCCTCCACACTGGCACAGGTTTTGGGTCACTGATGTCAACTGGAAGGCAACCTTGAAGGACAGCCACAAGTTGCCAGCCAAATGGTAACTATTCCTCTCATTCAGGGTACACAGCACACTCCCAGAAAATGTGTGCCCTGAATGAACTTCTGTTAACTAATAGGTGCAATTTTCTGATCCATCACCTGATATTTCTCCAAGACATAAGTTTTGATACGAAAAAAACTGGTGGAAACACAGTCCTTAGGCACAATTCTAGCTCACATATGTGCACACAGCTTGCCACTGACTTCAACAGGAGTCACATTTAAACAAATTTAAACTAAATGTTCAGCTTCTAGTAGTTCCCAAGATAAACACGAGCAGGCCCCTGTGGTGTGATAGCCGTTAATGCAAATGCACAGCTTTGTTGATAGCTAAAACCTTCTAAGAGCCAGAAGCTGCTTATTCTTAGTCATCAAGATGAGATTTGAATCTTTGGGATGTCTGCCTAACCCTGTAGGTTTAAGCCATTCTGAGTTACAAATTATAATAGTCTAGCAGTCAGTCAGAACTGAATCTGGATGACAGTAACATGTAAAGTTGCTGGTCAGGTTAGGGGCTGACCCTATGTTTGAAAAGTTGTCAACAATTAACAAAAACACTCCCAGAATCCTGAATAGAAGTAGATAGATGGCCACAAAGACTTCTATACGAAGGGTGAAAAGGCAGGAACTGATTAGCTTCACGCTAGAAAATTGAGCTCAAAGTCATCAGACGTGCTCGAGACTGGAGGGGTTTTATTGCCAAGGCAGGAACAAGTGAGGAGCTGCTGAATGCAGCTGATATTCCATTGATAGCTAAGTAGGAGACATCCTTATAAAGCTGCTGAAAAGAAGTTTAAATAGGTCTTCACAATTCAGGCTGAAAAGCAGCCTCACATGGAAACTACATCTCGTTTCGAGCAGTGGCCCCTTTTTGAGCTGATGGGTTCAGAACCTCTTCCACTTGCGTTTTCTTTTGTTGTTGTTTTTTTGTGGGACACTTCCTGTTTAGGAAGTGAAACGACATTCAAAACTGGGGTTTTACTGTAAGTGATTTCAATAATGTACTTCTGCTCCTACCACAACCACAACTCCAGTCCCTGTCTCTCCAAAAACAATAATAACAACGAATGGCGAGTTCATGACATGGTACCTCGTGATGTAACTTGGCAGCAAGAAGGAAGAAACAGGAAGGCTGGATCAAGGCTATTACAGAGCTAAAGCTTGTTTGAGTATTTGTTTTATCACTTTAAACAACTATTAAAAAAAAATAACAATCAAGCAAACTTGCTTTAAGTATAGTCCTCTTTTTTTTTTTTCCCCCCCTAAATCATTCTCACCCAAGGAACTGATTTTTGTCTGTGTCCTTTTGAGACAATGCATAGCTCTGCCACTGGCACCAGGCAGCCGTGCAGACATGGCCTTTCAGAACTGCCACACAACACAACATTTGATAATGTTTGTCACACATTTGTAGATCTCTTCACCAATGCCTTGTTTTTACTCTACAAGTGACATTATGTTCCTAACTCCTTTTCACTGCTCTAACATAATCAGAATCCAGTAAGTGTTCTCAGTCACTTGTAGATTCCTAAGTGAAGGATCACAGTTTTGAGCAAGATGACCTTACCTTACAGATTATGAAGGGGTTAATTTGAAATAAAATTGAGTTCATTTGAAACAGAGCACACAGATATGACAAATTATGAACTAAGCTTCAACAGTGTGAGGAAAAGTGGCAGAAAGGCTGCAAAACCACAAAGAACTATTGGCATGATCATGCACTGTGACATCAAAGTCAGGGCAGTGTAAATAAATGCTGTCACAAATGCCTGATCTACCTCCACATTATGGGTTTATTTTGCTATCAGAAGTCAGACTCCTGATACAGAGTGCAGTAACTTGGGAATCACATTTTCATACTTAGTATAAATGAGTATGTAGAATTCAGAAAAGAAAAAAATGATAAGCCATCCATTCCAAGGATCAATGTACAGCTGGAAGCACCCATCATCTCCAGACAGTGACTAATAATCCCTGGTGCTTTTTAAGAGTCTCAAGGAAAATTTTCTTAAAGCATAAGGGTGTGGACAGAGTTGTCCTGGGGAAAGTCCAGCTCAGAAAACTGCCCCAGGTCTGGATCTTTCTACTGCACATGGTGTTGATCCCCACTACAATCCAGAAGCTCAGGAGTGCTGCTATGCACTGTTAACTGACACTTTTCAGGGTAAATCTGGATGGTTTTCATTGTTGGCTGGAGTGACTTTATCCCAGTGCATTCATGGGGAGTTTGGTCTGTCATGATGCTGACTCCATTATAAAAAGGCTAAGCTGAAGACAGCGGAGGTTTTCTGGTGTTCAGCACCTCTGAATACCAAACCACTTAAGGGAACTTCTTGAAACAGGAAAGATTTCTCTACTATGTAGAAATAAATAAACCCCCTCTTTAGAAATTTTTTTTTTTTTTTTAGAAAATAATTTTTTAGAGAATAATTTTTTTAGAAAACTATTTGGAAAATTATTAGAAAATAATTTTTATTAATGTTCACTTTAATATTCATTTCCTGGTAAGAAACGTTGATTTTGTTCCTGAGAAGGGACATTATTTTATATTGGTTGAAGAGAAAATCAGAAACTTTGATTTTTTTTTTCAATTTCTTTTTCTTTTTGTTCTAGCCCTTTGACCTCTAATCGTGATTTGAAAAAGAAGCTATTTTTAAATGACCACAGTACTTACAGCAACCACATTTTTTCCCCCTTCTGTCTTCTCTCAGTGTCTACAAAATGCTTAGAGACTCTTTTGGAAGATGGTAACTGGGTAAGTTCACTTAATTTGTAAGAAAAAATGTAAAAAGAAGAAAAGATACAATGTATTTTTAATCAAATTGCCTGGATTCTTTTTTATTGTATTTTTTTTTTTTTTGCCTAACTTGCTCATCTTATAACATGAAAATACAGGGCAACTGAATGATCAAGCAACTCCCCATTAGAAAAATGCAAATAACCCATTTTTAATTTAAAAGATAAGCTAATTAAAAATAATGGCTGTGGACAGTTCCTGACAAAGCACTTCAAAAACAAGAACCATGTATTTCATACGACTTTAGTATTTTTTAATTAAGATGATTTTTCATTTCCCCACTTCTTGGCCTGCGATAATAAAAAGCTGCAGTTGGAAATGGAGCAGGTTTTTTTTTTCCTGTTAAGAAGTATAAAGAAGTAAGACTGATGCTGTCCCTAAATGGGAAGAGTATAAAAAACTCAAACAGTTCCACTTGGCATGAAAAGCCAGCCACAAATTTTTAATCAGGGGAAAAGGAAAATTCACTGCT
This sequence comes from Eubucco bourcierii, assembly GCA_013396675.1. NCBI lineage: Eukaryota > Metazoa > Chordata > Aves > Piciformes > Ramphastidae > Eubucco > Eubucco bourcierii. The sequence continues at coordinate 394,454 of VWZE01010457.1, forward strand.
CATCACCCAGCAGTAAAGTTGTCTACTGGTGCTAGCTCCCGCCCTGCCTGTTGGGCTCTGCAGCCCCCATTTCAGTGGCACTCACACTCCTGTCTCTGCCAAAGCTCTCCCTTCAGCTCATCATTAGCTCTTTGACCCTCTTCTCTCTGATGTCATCTTCTGACTGTGATTCTTCATGAATCAAAGAGCTGTGACCAGCTGCGATGCCAACAGTGGAGATACCTGATCGAAACACAGAACTACAGATATATCTAACTTCTCCTGTCATTAGGGTGTTCCTTCTTAAGCCTCCTTACACCAGTACTGATACAGAAACTGCTAATCTGAGATTAGCCAGAGCAGAGCTATGAGCCAGCAAATAAAAGATAAGCAAACTTTGGCAGTCTCGAAATGAAGCTGCAAGTAATAAATGCCAGAGCCTGGCTCTCATGCCCTAATCAAAGAGTGAACAATGTTATTTGGGGGTGGGTGTGTGATAGGATACCAGTGCATCCTGTCCTGTCCTAGCACTGCCAGTGTAGCACCAAAGCCTGGCATGACAGAAGTGTGGTCTCCTCTCCCCTCCCTCCAGCAGTTCAGGCTGCATCTAAGTGCATGCAGCAGCATCCAGCTCTGTTATTCATGAAGCCAGCTCTCGGACAGTATGTGAATGAGCTATGGCCCTTCTGCTCTGCTGTGGAGACATGAAGCAGTGTAATTGGTCATCTGAGGTAGATCTGCATCTGTTTGCTGCCAGCACAGCGGTGCAAAGCAGATAAAGTACACTAACCTGGACCCTTAGGTCTGACATGCTGTTTTCCAAAGATAGCAAGGCAGAACTGGGGACACGAATGAAAGCAAACAGACATAAACAGAAGAACATAACATCCACCTGACCAGCAGAGGATTAGGAGATACAGAAGACATTTCTCACAAGTGTTGCTCCAGCGGTCATAGTCTTAACAAGAGCAGGTGGGGGAAGTGTCTGCATGTGAGACTGCAAGTCACTGATGCAGCTTACAACCGGGAAAACAGAGCAAGTAGTAGGGAAGGAATGCACACAGAGACACGGAAAAGGCAAAGGAGCCCCCAGACAGTGACTTCACACCCTCCCGCCCTGAATCGTGTCCCAATCCAATGACAGTTCATCTTTCCTGGGCATGTTCACCACTCAACAGTGTTACCTTACAGTCATTTAGACTGTTTAGACAGTATTTTATCAACTGTAACACCACTGAGATACAGAATCATAGAATGGTAAGGTTGGAAGGGATCTCAAGGATCATCTAGTTCCAACACCCTGCCATAGGCAGGGACACCTCCCACTAGTACAGCTCACTCAAGGCCTCCTCCAAACTGGCCTTCAACACCTCCAGGGAGGGAGCAGCCACAACCTCCCTGGGCAACCTGTGCCAGTGTCTCACCACCCTCACTGCAAAGAACTTCCTCCTAACATCCAGTCTAAATCTTCCCTCTGCCACTTCAAACCCAACCCTTGGCCCTTGTCCTGTCATTACAAGACTTTGTCAATAGTCCCTCCCCAACCTTCCTGTAGGCCCCTTTCAGATATTGGAAGGTTACTATAAGGTCTAAATATATCCTGAGAAGTGATTTCCTCAGGTTTCCCCTGCCCAGGGCTAGGTGCTTTTGCATAGCTAATATATATATATATATATATATATATATAAATATATATATATAAAAAAAAAAAGTTAGTCAAATCCAGTTTGATTTCAATTCAGTATCTTTGACTACTTCTACGTCAGACCTAACCAAGAGCTCTCCCAATAACAGCCACAGTGTAGGAACTCCTAGAGCCTGGGAAAAAAATCAGGTATTATTTGCCATCCACTCTCCTTGCCCTGAAAAACACAAATTCATTCAAAGGTTTATAACCACGGGGTGAGAAAAATCCCTCATGCATTGGAAAGGTGAGGTTCATGAGCAATCAGGAAACCTTTGTAGGCTTGTAAAATGTGAGAGGCATACCTTTGCAGCTTATAGGTCATACATTATGAGCAGAGCCCACAGTCATTATACAATCAAATTTTATAGACTTTAATTGACTCCTTGAAAGCAACCTAAGGCTTTTAAAATGTGAGGTCTCCATGAAAAACAGTTCTAGAGTATCTGAAGATGCTTGTAGGGCTGCTAAGCCATCCACTTGAGTTGTGCTTCTTGCTGCAAAACCTATCCATTGGAGAGCAATAGATGCCTTCAGTTTTCAATCAGAATACTTAGTGGTGCTAACACTCTTCCAGCATTTAATATACAGTCTCTAGAAAAAGCTTGCTGAAACCATTTCCCCTCTTTGGAATGCAAGAAGAGCTGACTTATTTTAAGTTTATTTTTACCAATTTAATCTTCAAAACTTCAAAGTTTGTTTTCTGCTCTATTTTTTAAGGCAGAAACCCAGTCTCTCCAGGATTACAGCCAAATATGTGCAACATCAGGGTACACCTGGAAGTCATTAAGACCTGCATTTCAAATCCTTCTGCAAGGGGGGCTCTGGGAGACTCCATCCTCTCTCTTCTCAATGTTGACACCGTGTTTCTATTAGGGTAACCTTGAGCCAAAGGTGTTCAAAATAAGGAGTCAAACTGCAAACAAACACATTATAAAGAACTCTGCAGTACTGCTCCAGGGTAGGGTCAAAGGTCAATTATGTCAGGCTGAGATAGAGAAAGACAGAAACCTCATAAAGGACCAGAAAGTTCCCAATGAATAATGTGAAAGCTTTCAGGGATCTTCAAGCATGCAAATATTTAACTTCAAAATGCACAGGAGTAATTTTTCTTTTCTTCATCATGTTCACTTAAAAATCTTTACTAGAGGTTCATAAAAAAAAAAAAAAGGCTTGGTTGGATTTGTTTTTTTAAAAAACAAAAATACTGATATGATTTAAAATTCCTTTATATACAAATGTATATATATATATATATATATATATTTTTTTTTTTTTTTTCCCCCTGGTAAATTGTGAGTTGATATAGATATGAGATGCCAGATTGTTGGAAGCAAAACAGAAATTGCACTGTGAACTGCCATACCAGCTGGTAACCACATTTTCTAGAAAATCTGTGGGCAGGTTGTCTTGAGAAAACAGAATGGGAGCTAAAATTGTTGCTATTTTTATGTGATAAGTAGATAACTGAAAAGGCAAAACACAACAATTGCACTTCAGAAGTGTTAGTTTTCTAACTATTCGTATTTTTTTTTCTCTCTTTACATTTGCTTTGCCACAAAATACTTTGTTCACCCTTTTAATCTTGAACATATAATGTCTACAAAATCAGCTTTTCATATTCTATTTATCTGGTTTCAAGCCAGGTGCAGTAGTCCCAACACAATATTGTAAAGAAATGAAGAGATGGCTGCTGAGCTAAACTTTTGTACTTGCAAGACAGCATCTTTTTTAAGGAAATCAGAGTGGTTTTAATGAGAAGCACCACAGCATTGCTGCCACATTTGACTTGGGGGTGTTTAATATATGAACAACTTGATGACTCTTTTTAACATAAAATCCTGAGTCCTCCTTTCACAGAGCAAGCAGACCTTTGTTCCCTTTTAAAACAGCTGAGGTCTGAACAGAGTCCCCAAAAGGCTGGTATAGTACTTGCAACAGCAGGCAAAACAACTCCTCAACTACCTAACCTACAGCTCATGCACAGGAAACTAAGCCCAACCATTTAACTAAGGTGAGAGACTCTTTTTTTCCCCTAGGGCAAGGAACCATTTGGAGAACTTCGAGACACAGACTGACACGACAATATCACACAGAAAAATAAGAGTGATTTTTGTATCCTCTGATTCTTCCCAGGGCTCCGAATGGTGCCGAAAACAGCCCAGCTCCTGGTCAGGGAGGCTGGGCTTCTACTCCCATGGGCAGACCCCATCCCTGATTACCCTCCCTGAGCTCCAACCTCTGCTCCGTGTGCTCTCAACTCTGCCGAGGAAGCACCCTCGGAACAGCAAATACAGGATAACAAAACAAGTCTGGACTCTATGCAGCTGTCTGGCCACCATTCCCTGGTCACTTCCAGGTAAACAGTGACAGACTCTTGGCACTCAGAGGCAGGTGGGGGAGACTGATAAACCTTGTTTGTCCAGGTGCAAAGTTAGACATGGAGTTTGCTGTTTTTCTTGAGAAAACAGCAAGGCAGTACCATAGGCTCACCCCTCCACCTGGCTACAGAGCTTTCGAGCCATCCTGATAGTCCCACCCATCACTGGGAGCTTCTAAGCCTTTCAATGTGTTGGGGAAAAGCCTTTTTTAGTCTAAACAACACAGAGAAAAAGACTAACTTGAATCCTGTGCCTTAACTCTGGTAAATTTGCTGGCAGTAATTCTCCCTCAGCAAAGCCAGACGGCTGAATGGAGTGAGAAAGGAATGCCAGCCTCTTAGGCACAATTTCATTATTATTATAACTTAAAGAACTGATTATTAAAAGCACAAGTTTCAGGGCTCTTCAGGGCAGTCACTGCTGGAAGCACTGATACAGGACAAACCAGAGAAGAACTCACTGTAAGGCAGAGAGACAAATCAAGGTTGCGACTGATACGGTTGTGCTCTGGAAGTGTAAACAAATGTGAAATGTGAAGGGATTTCATTCCCGAGGTCTTGCAAGGACTTTGCAGATTCAGAGAGGAAAAGAACACTATTTGCTGCACTAAATATTTCAGGGCAAAACGCTCCTTGGCATACTTGCATAGAAGTAAAGGTCTATAGAGGCGGCTGGGCTGGAGGTCTTTCTTAACACCCAAAGTGTTGCCAAAAAAGAGCAAATTTGCCTCTTTTGGTAGGAGGTGGACCTCTTTCTGAAGACAAGGGAGCAGGGGCCCAAATCACTGAGTCCTCATCGATTCCTACTTGTTCTAGGGGTGGGTCAGTTTACATTTCTTTCATCTTAAATTAGGATTTAAAGAAAAATTGCAAACAATGAGGTGAGTGTACTGGCTTGTACACAGCAAAGCTGAGCCATTCCTAAGGGTGGCCTTGGCACGGTAAAGTTTCACACTGGGTTAGCAAAGAAAAGATACTTTAAAAGCAAAATCTTGAAGGGTATTATGAGCAAATCCCCTTGTGTTTAACACGCTGACCTCTGGGACACATGAATACTGGAAATAACTGCAGAAGTATTATCCAGTGGTCTTAAGGAGCTGGGAAGCATTTAAGCAAGTACCAGACTTCTGCCTTGACTTCTGTTTTCCCAGATCTGCAGCTCTAAACGTCAGGCTGAACCACTGTCAAAAGCCAGGCTGATATAAACTCATACCATTCCATATTTAACTTCATCTATTTAATTACACATAGAGTTAGCACGCTAGTTAAAATTACACTGAGTGGCAAAACTCTCTGTAGCATTTAATGCAATTGAGCAAACGTTTTCCTCCTGATGGTGCCCTGGGAGGTAGGAAGAGTAGGTTAACTAAGGTACTTTAAATGTGAAAAGCATATGTAGCATATCACCAAATGTATTTTCGGTTGCATAAAAGATATGCCTCGCTCCAATGGCTATGGCCTTAAACTCACAGAAATGAGAAACACCTGCACAGTGTCTCTCAATGCTGTATTTATTTGTCTGTGAATATTTATAAGCATTTAAGCTACTAATGTTGTTGGCATTGTTAAATCTTGATTGTGAAGTTTGTAAATATTCAAAAGAAGCAGATGTTTACTAATCCCATTTACCTTTAAGGGGGGAAAAATGTAAAACTGGAACGAAAGCAGATTGTTAAAAGTGTTTTCCCAATAGAAACAACCAAAATAAATTACAGCAATCTGAAGACTATAAAGAGTGACTTCAAAGGTCAAAGGATTAAAGACAGTCTAAACCATGAAATGCATTTTATTAGATTAATAAAACATATGATTTTGCTAACTTAATTATATGAACAAATTAGCTGGAAAGGAACTTCAGAGCTTGCCATCCCAAATTAGCGCCGGCTATGGCGAAGGCGCAGCAGCCGCCGCCGCCGCCCCGCTCTCGGCCGCTCTTGCGCAGGCTGCTCCGCAGCGCCGGCAAAGGCCAGAGCCGGGAGGCTGCCGGCAGCGGGGCCGAGGGCCGCGGCGGCTGAGCCCTGCGCGGCTGAGCGGCTGCCAGCGCCGGTCAGGCTCTTCAAAGAGCTGGGTTCTGCTCTGGGACCGAAGCTGGAGAGCAGGCTCAGCCAGTGCCAAGGAGGCCTACACTTGGCTCGCTGAGTAACCAAAACACTAATTCAGTTCTCTCTTCATCTGTTTTAAATCATGCTTTTAAGTGTATTTATGTGATAAAGAATCGAAGCTGTTTCTTTTGGCTACCTAAATAATTGGGACACTCTCCTTTTCAAATAGATTGACATTTAAGTACAACAAGCACATTGAAAAGTGAATTCTGGCTCGCAGTGCCTTGAATTTGCTTAACTCTTTCAGAGCTTAATAGTGACTCATTTCAAAGTCAAGTTTCTCAAGGAAATACAAAGCCTTCCAGCACCTGCAACTCAGGGAAACACTGATCTAAAATGATCTCCAAAAGATTATTGCAGCCTGGATTATTTTACACTTACCAAAAAAAAAAGTCAGATAAAAGACCTTAGTGTTCAATTTGTAAGGAAATTCCACCCCAAACCAAGCACGTGAAAGGGCAATCGCTCGCTCCCGCTACATCAGCAGAGACGAAGCAATGCCAGGAAAAGAAGCACACCTTTAAAATGGTTTGGTAACTTCTTAGGAGGCAGCAGCCCAGTGACATGCTTGGCAAGATTGCTCCCATTAGCTTTATGCAAGTCCAGAATCACATTCACTTGGTTAATTCACCTGCACACATACAGCTCAAAGCAACAGTGCCCCTGCAGCTCCTTCTGCTATGACATTAAACATGGCAAGGTTATCATTTAATATACCGTTACTTAAGAATTGATTTATGGCCTTGGAGAGGGGGTGGGCCTCTCTTTGCCAGTACTTTACAATTTGCTTGGACAACGTTGGAAACAAACCCTTAACATTTCTTAGGTACAAAAACTTGATAGTGCTAAGCCCCGTAAAGTAAGTCAGAATTTATCTTTCTTCTTCAGTGTGCTTACTACAGATGCATCCTTTGCTGATACTTTTTCTCATTCACTATTTTAAGGTTTACATACTGGACTAAGAAAAAAGAAAAAATAAGCTTTTGCTATTTTTACTTCTTATTCGTGCCTCAACTACCACTACTTGTGACAGTGAAACACTATTTCACAGCATCACCACCACATTCTCACCCCATTAATAAGCCCCTCTCAGAATCCACTCAGTTTCAGGCTAGCAAGATGTGATAAGGTGATGCAACATCCTCTAAAAGCTGAGGATTAGTATTGTTTCCAGATGAGAGAATGCTTTGAAAACTCCTGATTGCTATTTCATTTTGCATATAGATCTTAACACAAAACTAGACTTCTTTTCCTTTGTTTCTTTTTCTTTTTTTTTTTTTTAGTAACATCCTAATGTGCCATCAGCATTGGATAGGAAAAGAGATGGACATGATTCCAACATTTTAAATTTTCAAGGTCACGTAGCCCAAATCATTAAAGAAAAGCTCTCTTGGGTCATGCAGCAGTGGCTGAACATGCAAACAACAGCTAGATCTGGAAACAATTTCAGCCTGATTTATTGGGGTTAACCTTACACAGACATGGGATTTGTTGTCTCACTGAAAAGAAAGCAGAGCAAAACAAAAAGCAAAATCTTCCCTTTTTTGAGATTGATAGTAATTTCTTACTTATGCAGTGTCATCTGGCTCTTCTTCCTCTTGAGGAGTGGTTTGGACAACCATATCCAGAGCCAGGAGAGCCTTTCCAGTGAAGCCGTGCCAGATCTCTCCCTGACTACAGTGGGCTACTACAGTAGCATAACGGGATGTAAGGACCCTTCACTTCCCAGCATGAGATGGGCATGTAGATCTCCCTCCTCAACACTTAACCTCATCTTTAGCTGTCCTTACCAACCCTTGCTTCCACCCGCAGCCATTGCTGTGTCAGCTGTATGTACAACCCCAGGCTGGGACAGGTAGCCACCAAGAAATGTATGGTTTGCTGTCCTACACCACAACACGTAGCAATACCTACTTTTGCTAATGGTTGCCCTTAGGGGACTGAGAAGACCATATTAATAGTAATTCACATTGGGATGCTCTGAATCAGCAAGATGCATAACAAAATGAAAATAGCAGCAGCTTTGCATCATTACAACTCTACCCCTTGTGGATTTTCTGCTAGTGGCAATCTCCCTGAGCTGGCATAGACTAAAATATTCTCCTCTTAATACCATTCTCCCTCTCTCCAACTCCTACACTCAAAGAAAGAGTTTACTAAGTGGCACTACTTTCTTATTTTAATGAATGCATGCAAAGCATATTTATATGAGTACTAGAGCGTAGAGGTTTAACATCAAGCTTTCTCATTGCAAATCCCACACTCTGCTTGCTATTTGTATTTATTTTTTTTTTACTCAAAAGAGTCTCATACTACAAGTGCAAGTTAGAACAACAGTGAAAACGACAATACCTACTATTTACTGCATTAGCTTTACCAACAATCTTGTCACCTCTGAAGGTTAAATACTGGGATAACAGTCACTGATAAAGCACAAAACAGCATTAGTGCTTCACAGGAGAGCAACTGCAAGATCCTCACTCTCAAGTCTCTGGTATAGACATGCGAGGGGTTGTCAAGCTGGTGAGATGCTAACATTGTTTATCTGCGAATGCAAAACAACATTCCCTATCCAGCAGTGTCGCTCTGACCTTTGTGTGGAACCTCAGTTCTCCCCATGCAGCATAACAATGCCGCTTTTGTGCAGCCAGTGTAAGGCCATGGGAGTCAGGATTTACTGCTCCGGCAGTTTAATCAGAACCTTCATACTTCGTGGCTTATTCAGTTTGCACTCTAAACCAAAATATGTAAAATGCCAGAACTTTTTCCTTGCTTTCCATTATCTGTTAACTGATAGTCGTTATCACTCACTTTCCAAAGACTTCTTGTTACTGCAAACCCAGGAAGGAAAACCCCAGAAATAAAATGCACAAAACGCTTGTTAGGTAACACAAAGTGAAGGATATAGCTTTAAAAGCTTTCACTGAATTGCCTTTTGGCGCACCACGCAAGAAAAACTAGCTGTACTTAATATCCTAAGTATTTCTATGCCCACATTCAATCAGTCTGCAGAGAGCAGAAGTTACACACCTTTTAACATTTGAAAAGGGGCATTAGAATAGTAATTGTCTAACTTTTATTCATTGCAGGTGCAGGCCTTATATGTCTTTAACATGCATTTTTAAAGGAGATTTACAAACAGTTAAAGCAGGGGCTCAGAACTGTAGGCAGCCAGAATACAGGAATGGTAACAGATAAATGTGGAGTGAATATTACGGATCCACTCCTGAAACGAGCTGCAAACCTATGATCCAATTAAATCAATAGAAAACACAGCTGCAGAGCACTCTAGGACCAACTCTTTAAACCTCAGCGCTGAACTGAACACAATGTCTTTTTTTTTTTTTTTTAAATATTTTTCTCCTTTCTTCCCCCACCCTAAGGGGGCTACCTGTTTACCCAGGAGTTGTGCTGGTGGCACAGGCTGCGTGCATTGGGGCAGCACCCACAACCGCCTTCGTGAGCAGTGCTCAGTCTGGCAGCTTTGGCTTGGGGGGGTCCTGTGAATGCCTCCTTTCAGTTTCAGTCCCATGTGGTTTCACACTTCGACCCCAAAAGTTCACTTTGAACTTCAAGTTCAAATGAATGAAAAAAAAACAAAAACCCAACACAAAAGACAGTCAAAACCACTGCTTATTGTGGAAGAAGCAAGCCTAACTGCATATCAGAGGGTTCCAAACAAAAAACATCAATTAATCTCATCTTTTCAGTGGATGTTTCCTTACAGCATGCAATGAAAAGAACACTGCCACTCCTTCCTGAGCTTTAATACCACCATTGTGTTTTTCCACGTGCTTGCTTCTACGTATGCATATATGCAGCCATTAAGTTTCACATCATAACCCTTCAGATGTGCTCATCTTACTACAGTAAGATTCCTTTTTAATTCCATACGACTATGAATAGTATGTTTGCTCTGGATTTACAGACAAATCTAAGTCAATGTTATGCTAGGTCATTCTTCGAGTTGCATCTGTCTGTTTATTTATGTCTGTACCTGTGAGACAGAGAAAAGAGTGACAGTTATAAGTAATTAACCAGTTTAATGAATGTAAGTCAAGGAAGAGAATTCAAGTTTAAATTCGACTTGCTCCCAGTGCTAGAACAAACTTTGTGATCATTTTGTTTTTCCAGCAAAAGACATAAGCAATAACTGATAACAACTGTTTATTCTATCTCAGGTTACTATTCAAGTATTTGGCTAGAAGGGTACCCTACTAAATTCCAAGTAGGTTTAGAATTTTTTTGTAGGGAATTTTTGAACTCTCTCTCACATCCAGAACTCTTAGTGCTCCTTTTAAAACACGAAAGCACCAGGTTGCTTGTTTCAGGGAGTTCAGAGTAAGAAAACACTTGAGCAAGTTGTAAGTGAATGCAAAGCCCTAACCAGAGGCTGGTATCTTGCATACTTGTATTTCTCAATCTAATTGACACATTTGGTTTGGGGATTAAATAAAAAAAAAGTCAGTCACTTTTATATAGAAAATGCCAAGTATGTAACCAAGTCAACTTCAGGGGTGAAAAAAGAAAGCCTGTTCACAATCATAATAAACTCACAAGCCAAAAGCAAGTCAGGTGGCTACACCTGTATTGACTGTGCCAAAGTAGGAAACTAAGACTTTAGAAAAATTAAGACCTTCCCCCATATATAGTTACCATTGGAGAATTTGTTCCAGCCTCTGCATTCAATATACACTTGCCACGTATTGATTTTTTTTTTCCTTCAAAGCTAATCTTTTGACTTTGCAACTGCAAAGAAGAAACATTGTCAGACTGATTATGAGGAAGCTCACTAACAGTTTGTGCATTTGATGCTCTGGCTATAATGTTGTACAAATCTAATGTCATAAGTCTTGGATCATGTACAAATACAGAAAACAGCATCAAAGACGCAGCTTTTCCCCCAGGTATTGGTCTTTCAGCTTGCAGAAGACTCATTCATTTCAAAACACGCTGGAATAAATGACTGGCTGCACTGAAGCCCATAACTGCCTTTATATAGACTTTGTATGACATTATTGGATGTCTTGAAACATTTTTAAGTTTTATTATAGCGTTTGAAATCAACAAGGCAATTAGCGAGACCTGAGACTGCGTAGTGGGCAAACAAAATTGCCATCAATAGTACTCTGTAAAAGTCAATGTATGTCTTGGGTTTATGGGCCAAAAGTAAGTGTGTGTCCATGGACACATCTTGTCATTTTTATCACTATAGCTTAGGCTTTAAGGGAAAGTCCATATATCCCAAATCAACTTTTATCTCTGTTTTCTTGTACAAATAACTACAGGCGGGAGAGACAATGGAGATGATTAGACCCAACAATAATATGTGTAAAAGAGTAGGGTTTTCCTTGAACTAGCAAGGGACTGATAAATAATACACATATTCTTGTGCTTTTTCTCAAGATAGCAAGCCAGTTACAAAGTACCATACATGTCCAAAACCACCACGAAAAATGTTGTGTGCCACTGAAATGAAAACCACTCACAAAACCTGCCCAGAACAGCAGAGTCAAAGGTGGAGACACACTGACAGATTCTCCACTTCCAGTCACAGGCTGTAACAGTTACTTCAGAGAAGTGATGTCACCCAAACCAATTTTTTGTAATGGGAGGGAGGACTTCATAAGTATCTTCCTGTGCATGAGCAGACATAAACAAGCATACATTTTCTGGACCTTTCAATATGTACAGGAGATATCTGCAACCAGTGCTACTGCCACATGCAGCTAGCTGGCTTTTGGTAGCTGACATATGTTCCTAATTTGTTTCCTGCCTAACCAGAAGGTGTGTTTACTGCTACCAAATCAAGTTAACATTTACAAAGCATAATTATCTTTAAAAAAAAAACCAAAACCACTTTGTCATATCTTTCAACAAACTCCAAAAATACTGGAAAAGAAACAAGGACTGCTGTATCTTATTAAAGTCAACATTTTATTCAGCAGGTGGAAACAGAAGTCAGCTGTCTGTTCTTAGTTTCTTTCCTCTGTGGCCTCTCCTAGGAAGGGATATACTCTAACAACCAAGTAAAAAGATTATTCTGATTCTCTTTTTATTTATTTATTTATTTTTAAAATAATGGTGATGATAGATTTCTGGTTAAAAGTTTTGATTCATGAGAGTCTCAATGTAGGTGTCCTACAGGCTATAAAACTTCACCTGATTAGGTTTCCAGCCAAAGTTTGTAAAGTCAAGCTGAGATTGGAGCACATCACAACTGCTTGGCATTAAATGTGAAATTAAGAGACAGATAAGTAATCTAGCAAGACAATCACAACAACAGGAGTTTATCCACCTCTGCTTTTCAACATCACAGCTACCTCTAATTTATGGCATACATATTTTCACAATTTGATGCAACATTTACATTAGTTTAATCAAACATTTTCAGAGTGCCTGGTTCATTACTTGCATAGCACTCTATCAATTGCACTTTGCTTACTTCCCTAATCAAAGACTATCTGAATTCTTTGGACTGGACAAATGGATATAGATTTTACAGGAACCAAATCAACTAAATACATATGCATTATTTTAACTGAGAAGCATTTATATTCCCTCGTAGCTGTGATTTCTAATCCAACAGGCTAATATTATTCACTGAAAAATCACATTACAGTACAGTAATTTAAAGGGATAATAAACACATAACACAATAAATAGTAATGTTCTAAGCTCTTGCCAGCTGTGATTCAGTCAAGTTCAACCATGGATATGGAAGTAAGCCATTCCTATTCATCAAAATGAAAAAGCTCTATCAAGACCCATAGAGTTGAGTGGGATTTAAATACAAGTTTAGATTTTGGAGAGATTCAAGGCAAGTACACCTCTAAACTAGAGCCCAAGAGCATACATACTAAGTGATGCCAGAACTCTAATGTTTCTTCAACTATTCTCTAATTGTTTTTTCAATGAAACTTTGTCATTCTTCTGTGTGCAAATCCTTTGTGCATATCACTCATGGCCAAGGATGGCAGATCATGTTACTGCTTCACTTATGTTCAAGGTTTGCCTATTGCTTTGTCTTGTCAATAGCCTGCAATGTTCATGCTATGTTTTATTACCCTACCCAACTAGTATTATGCTGTAGCATAAGAAAATCTTTACAACTGCCATTAAGTTTGTCTAGACAGAGGTTTGGGGTTTTTTTTTCCTTAATTTTTTTTCATTACAGAAATAGCCCTTATTTTCCTTTAATGATAGATTATATATGTTCACCTTAGAAGAAGGGCTATGTACACTGTGGTTGAGACATATCATACAACTATGAAGTCTACTGCAGCTTGCTAAGTCACAGTCTGGCCTGTATCTGTGCAAGAGTTTGCCATGCACTGAGCAGGAGACACTAGGCACAAGGAATGTAGTGGTGTTGCCCTTTGACTCCAAATCTGCAGTGTGGCAGAACTCCGTGATGGTATCCATCAGACTAATGCCAAAAGGATTTCCCAAGACAGACTCTGTATGATTGTCCAAAGGACTTCCAAAGCAGTTGCTAAATATTTTTATCCCAAAATAAGTAAACTAAACATTTTTCAGGATGCTTCTGGTTCACATGCATCAACTAGATTTTCTTAGGAGGTTTTGCCAAATCTCCACACTTACTTGGACACTGCTTTTTATCCCGTTCCTGTGCTGGACAGGCAGAGCACAAAGGACAGAAGGATCGTTATCCTGGACAGTGTGAGGCTAGCAGGCAGGTGGCCACTGTGTGTGAGCAGAGAGGGTCAGCACAAGCACCTGGACCCACACAAGCAGGGGTTTCCAGACCTGCCAGCACAGCCAGCTCTGATGGCCACAGGAAATGTCCACAATTCTAGTATCAGCAACATTTGGTTTTTTCCTAAATTGTTTCCCATACTAAAGTGACCATAAAAGTTTGAAGGTGAAAGTGCTCAAGGCAGCAGAAATTCAAACTATTCTGCTGTACATTTTAGCTTCAGAATGTTTTGTACTTAAAACATTCCTGAAACACGTGCAGCTCTGTGTCAGAGAAGTTATTCTTTAACATACAGCAGCAAATCTGTTTTTGAAGAAAACACAAGAAACAGGGGGAGGCTGAGCAGCTTTTACTCCTATATTCAATATTATTATTAATTAATGAATTAAATAAAATTAATATTTATTCTGTAGCTCCATGTGGCATCTTTTCTCTTGGTACTGGAGATTTTATGTGGCATTTAGAAGCTTTGTTATTTCAATAGCAAAGGTAAAGAGGTTAATTCCTCTTTAACAAGGGTCTCTCCCCCCCCTTTTCCCTCCCCTCTCTCCTTTTTTTTTTTTTTTTTTTTTTTTTTTTNTATGAAATGTAGTATACAGCTTTTAATTGTGCCCAGAGGCAGTACAACTTCAGAGAGGGTTTGGAGCAACTGGCAGAGGATTTGCAGAACAGCTGTGTTCCGGGAACATGTGCAGCGCAGTGCAACAGCCCCGTCAGCACCTGCACCCGCTTAGCGCGCCCACCCCCACGCCTCCCTGTACCCACCACATCTGGGATTAATCACCCCTTTTAAAGGAATTAATACTCTTAACGTTTTTATTTTATTAGACCTGTAGGAACATGATGCTATATTAAAATCTGCAGCTTATAAGGAGTATTTTGTTCAAGCCAGAGTTACTGGGGGGAATAAAACCTCCCTGTGCTTTGCCAAGAATGAATTGTTTTAATATCCCAACATTCAATATTATTTATTATTATTAAAGTCGAGCAGTGCTTTGGTGAGTAACTGGCTTTTTCGTGCTTTAACCTCCTTTTCCCCACTGAACTCTACCTTACACTTTCAACATTTGCTGCAAATAAACCCCTATGGCTCCTCTTTCCCCTCCCCATTTTCTCGGTGTACTCTATTCGTGTTCAAAGGTTCAAAAAGAAGTCCTTTAAAAATGTGATATTATTTAAATGTCATTCAGTTCCAACAGCAGTATTTGCTTACATAGTTTAGACAGCACAGAACTCTATTCATGCGTGAATTATGCCACATTAACCATTTAAGATAGATTTTCCTGTTAATTCTACAGGGGAGGAATCATATTAGATTTGCCCATTTTGTGTAACTTATAATGGAATTCAGTAATGTGAGTCCTGCTCGTTACAATGATGGGGACTAGAGAGGCAAGCTGAGAAGAGGAGGAGAGAAATCAGCTTTGTTATTAATTCATTAAAACACACAAATTTCCCAAAAGTCAGACACCTGAGTGAACGCACTTGAGGCAAGCCCACAAAGATTTGTCACTGCTGCCATCATTTAGCAGTGCACTGGAATTCAGTTCTAATAATTTTGCTGAATCCACAGCTTTTCCCACAAATCTGATGTATCAAAATCCACAAGCAATAGAAAAATACAATGCAGATACTTTCTGCATTGTTCTACAGAGCCAAAAAGGCATAGCATTAAGCCTTCTCTTGCAACATTTCACACTAAGAATGTTTTGGTTGGTGAGTATGAGAAGGTTTTGTCTTGAAACTCACCATCTATCCAAGAACTGAAACAGGAATATTTATCCTCCCAAACCTTTGGGTATATATCAATGCAGATTTCTCAGTATGGAATCATAGAATGGTTTGGGTTGGAAGGGACTTGCAAAGGTCACCTAGTCCAACCCCCCTGCAGTGAAGAGGGACATCCTTCACATTTAAAAATTTGGTCTGCAAAAGTATTTATAGGATGAAATATTCTGAAAATTAAGCAAAGTAGTACAAGATCCAAAACTGGTGAAAACATTTTGCCTTAGGATTTATTTTCCCAGTGGTAGCTACAGCATAGTCCTTTTGCATTCCATAATTCTGTTGCTTAATGTTGTTCCACTGAGCTGGAATTGTTCAGCAGCAAAATAACTCTTAAGCCAAACTCTCATTGGTCATGGCCACTCTTAAGGTTAATTTTTGCTCTAATTGAGAACTGCCCAACCTCAGCAGCCTTCTACTTCCATTTATCTGTGTTGGGTATCCTCTTCCTGAAGCAGACAGACTGCAGCACAAGACTAATCTGTCTTTTGGCTCACTATGCCCAATGTCTTTACCAACTTTGTTCAGTTGTCCTTCACACAGACTTCCCTATTTCTGTCATAGGGAACAGTATATTTATAGTGACTGAAGCCTAAAAATCTAAGTACTTAATTAAATATGTGCAGTTCTATTTTGAGAATTACCATAACCTGCTTGGATATTATGCATAATGATATTTTAACAAGGAAGAGGGAGGAAGGGGTGGCAGAGAAGCCTTCCTGACTCACCCAATTTCTCACTCCCCCTCACCTCTTGAATAGCCTCCAGGAAAAATCCATTCAACCCCACAGGATCCTGGCACACCTTTTGTTGGGATCTATCCTTTTTAAGGGAGGTGCTGAATGTGTATTTAAATTCACTTTTTTTTTTTTTTAATTATTATTATTCTATTGCAGTTCTGTTATGAGGGCATGACAGATGTGTGTTAATTTGAGCTTTAGCTAGCTCCCTTCACCCTGATTTTAATGGAGCTGAACAAGTTCATATGCCACTATCTAACTCAATTGAGAAGTTGTAATCAGGCTGATTTATGCAATAGGCAAACCCACAGTTCTCACTGAACCTGCAGTCCAGACTTAACAAGAAAGGGAACAAATACACATATAGTTGTCCATAAAAGCCAAGTTACTGGAGAAAGGAGACTTGATTGAATCAGAAAAGCAAACACATGCTTGCACAGTTCTAGTTTTGGAGCCATAGTACACTGCCCATCCCAAGGGGCAGCTTCCTATCCATTGCCAGGAAACAAAATTTGAGGGGCAGAGGTTGGGATAGGCTCAGTGCAATTTTAAGTACGGATGACTGGAGAAGGGAACAAGGTGGTGAAGAGAAGCACAAATCAGGCATTCCTTTTTTTCCCTCCAAATTCTACTGAGGCTTAGGGGTTGGTGTGCTTGTTTTTCTCTCCTCTTTCTTTCTTTTTCTTTCTTTCTTTCTTTCTTTCCTTCCTTCTTTCTTTCTTTCTTTCTTTCTTTCTTTCTTTCTCTCTCCCTTTCTTTCTCTTTTTCTTTCTCTCTCTCTCTCTTTTCTTTCTTTCTCTCTTTCTCTTTCTCTCTTCCTCTCTTTCTCTCTCTCTTTCTTTCCTTTTCTTTAAATACTTTCCTCATTGCAGGTAGGCTGCACAGGGAGGAGGCTGATCATGCTCCGAGCAGGAGGGAGGGATGCACTGACCTCCAGAGGTCCTATCCAGTCAGAATTTTTCTATGACTCTAATCAAAACTCTAAAGAGATGCTGAATCTGGCAGTGCCAAACATACCCAGGAAATGTAAAATTAGAACTGATTACCAAGACATTTGTAAACCAGAACCCTCTGATGCCATTATATGGTCATCCAATATTTGGACAGAAGCCTTTGCTGCCTGAAAAATGTTGGACGGAGCAGACTAATTTCAAAACATTATTTGCTGTGCTGCCAGCTTTTCCTTATGGAAACTCAAATTGCAGAGATCTTGGGAAGTGGTAAATTTGCCAAGCTGGAAGTCATGTTATGAATTTAGAAAACAGGGATTTTTAAAATGTCAGCAATTAGATGGCAAATTGAGAAGCAAAACTGTATTTCACAACTACAGGAAAGGATTACAACAGAGGCAGTATTTCCAAAAGTAAAGTGATAGAGGAGTGTGATGATTTGGGAGTTATCCTCCCCCCCACACTTTGTAAAGTCACCCAGACTAGACTCACCACAGCATCACAGTATCACAGTAACACCAAGGTTGGAAGAGACCTCAAAGCTCATCAAGTCCAACCCATCACCACAGCCCTCAAGACCAGACCATGGCACCAAGTGCCACATCCAAACCTGCCTTGAACACCTCCAGGGACGGTGACTCCACCACCTCCCTGGGCAGCCCATTCCAGCAGTCAGTGACTCTCTCAGGTAAGAACTTTCTCCTCACCTCCAGCCTAAACTTCCCCTGGCACAGCTTGAGACTGTGTCNGCCACACATCTGGCTGGAAGTTAAGAGATGAAGCTCTACTTACAGCTTAGCACAATATACAAGCAGAGATATATACAACAGACATGAATCATTACAGAAATATACAAGTTAAAGGTAACACAGAAACACAACTCCCCTCTCAGAAATCAGAGACGCCTGGAGGGGCTTCCAACCAGCCTTCCACCTTCTCCCCACCCCTCTACCTTACCCCAGGGTTTGGCTTATGCACAAGATGAGTTTGGAGGATCGGCCAGGGGGGTTAGAAGGGAAATGTTTGGTGAGATTACTCGGCAGAGAGGAGAAAGCAAGAAACTAGACAGCCCGAGACTCTCCTGGAGGGTGCCTTATCTATGTTTTGTGTTCTTTTCTTATACATCTCAGCAAGCCTATGAGTGAAGCAGACATCACCATTGTTTCCTTTTCACAGCCTATAGTATAATTTTCTCCATTAAAATATTCCAGTTAGCCTCAAACCAGCACAAGGAGTCTATATCTTGCTACTAAAAATAAGGGTCCTGCTCATGGTCCTCAAGGCCTAAGAATAGCTCTGCGCTAGGAATTTATGTCAGTGTAACAAAAGTATCTTTGGACATGATTCTTTTGACATATCTCTGGCATCAAAAATCCCAGTACATATAAACATACTGAGGAAAAGTGCTTGTACTAGCCAAGCAACTCAATGAAATAATATTTTTTTTTCATTATTAGAAGCTGTATTTAAAGCAAAAGCTGAATACGGTCTACTACAGCCTAAGAGACATGGGTGGGTTTGGTGCAAAAGAATTGTAGTGCTTTAGAAAATGTTACCAAAGAGCAAGGTGAGTGGAGATTAATAAAGTACTTTATGAAAGAACAAACAAGATCCAGGAACATATGTATGATTTGTTTCTGTCTAGGGCAAGGAAATTCACATCTACCATCATTTATGAAAAAAGTGTGACTGAATTTTGATATAAAAGATCAACACTTTTGGAAAACCCCTTATCCCAGCCCTCAGAATAAATCTCATCAAACCACAAACAGCACAGCTTGCAGAATCTCAGCTGGCCTAAACCACAGCAGGTCCAGGCAATCTGCACATCACCTAAGAGAAGTCCGCTTTTAAAAGACCAAACCACTATTTTCCCTTAGTTTTCACTCTAATCTCCCAGGTGTT
Organism: Eubucco bourcierii; assembly: GCA_013396675.1. Taxonomy (NCBI): domain Eukaryota; kingdom Metazoa; phylum Chordata; class Aves; order Piciformes; family Ramphastidae; genus Eubucco; species Eubucco bourcierii. Next base: position 413,699 of record VWZE01010457.1, read on the forward strand.
TATTACAAACTATACAAATTTCTAGTAACAATTTTTATCAATAGGCCAGCAGCCTCCTTTTTTTTTTTTTTTTTGGCAGAGGATAGGTCCCACTGTTGATTGGAAATCCCATGTGTTCTGGGGCCATGGTCAGATTTACTTAGCATTAATGATGAGGATGCTTAAAGCCAGACTTATGGAAGTAAAAAAAAAACAAAAAAACAACCCCCCCCCAACCAATCAAACAACAACAACAAAAAAAAACAACCCAACCCACCAAAAAAAGAAGGCTGAAAAAGCCTGACAGTGTGAAGAATTTACCTTTGGTTTAAAACCAGAGTGGTAGAGTTTCTCACTTGTCAACACATTTCTGTACAGCACGTCCTTGTCACACATTACCAGTGGCAAAAGCTTTCTGCGGTGCACAGAACGAAGGGAGGCAGGACAGGAAGCTTTGCATGAGCATGTGTTCAGTCCTGACTTGGGTATTTTCCTCTGTATCCTAAATGGAAGATGCTGATTCATCATAGTTTTCCCTTATGCAATAGCTGTTATTTATCCAGTCTGAGATGTTTGTCACTTTTTTAGAGTCTACTTACTTTGTTTGACTGTGTAACTACTGAAATTATGAATGCTATTTATGATTAAGACAAATTCCATGCAATGCTCCTGTTCCTGGATGTCTAGTAATCTGTGCTCCAGAGCCATCCTGTAACTCCACTTCACAAAAATAATTTTACAAAGACTCACCCTCTTCATGATTGTCACAATTTCTGCTAGAGAGAGCCCAGGGCTGGTAAAATGCCAAGCAGGGCTTAAACGTACTCAAGAGCTTCAAAGAGAAATGCACACAATGCTATTGATGTCAGCCTCTCACTTTAATACATGCTTAAATTCACAGCATTAAAAATAACCAATCAAGGGTTTTTCTTTGCCATCCCCACTCTTACAGTATCCTGCAATCTGTGTTAAAAAAGAACACTGCAACTATTGCATCTGCGTGGTGTTCAGCACGCTCAAAAGTCACAACGTGATTTTCATTAGAGGCAGAAATGTTTGGAAAATTGTTATATGAAATCCATAAATCTGAAGATAAATAATGAAAATGAAACTTCCCATGAAATGCCCCAGTGTTCATTTTATTTAATATTCTCCATTGGTGAAAATAAATTAAAAATGAACAAGACTTGTTTATGCCTGCCTCACACTATTCTCTCTGTTTGAATAGCAACTGCATATTAATTTATCAGGATCCCATAAATTATAATTAGCCAGGAGGATTAACAACATAAATCCTTGAATTTAAAACCAACCTGCCCTGCTCTCTCTTCCCTTAGCCCTAAAGTGAAAAAGAGCCATAAAACCCATCACTGCTGTTTGATCCATTAAACTCATGAGACACTCTTATTTCAGCTGAGCAACTGGAGGTTGATGCTCTGCAAAAATTTTTTTAAAGTTACAGCAGCCTTCCTGGAAGCAAGAGAGACTGAGTTTGCACAGGAAAGGCCCAGCCTGAACATGGTAGATGACTCTTGCTCTTTCCACTGCATCACTAGCTGACACCAGGGAGGCTTCTCAGTATGCAGGAAATGGGCAGAAGATCTTACTAGTGAAATAGGTGAGGCACAGAGGTATCGTTTCCTAAGCACACCTTGGTGAAGATAAAAGGAAAATCTAACTGAAGTGGCTCCACGTGTCACTGTACATGCAGCTCTTTAAACAATAAGGATGTTCTGTGGGTGTAGCAGAGGCACTGCAATCAGGACGAATCCTTCTTGCTGCAAATTTAATGTCCTTAAGAGTCGGTTATGGGCACGACAAGCAACGTCCCCACATACCTATCAATCATCTCGAGCATTGCACTGAGCCTAGCTAGTCCAAATTAATTTACAGTGCTTTGGCAGCAACACACAAACCATTTGTATGTGCAACCAGGAACTTCAATCGTAAGTACAAACTTCAAAACCCAGTTCCGTCCCACTCACTCCTGAAAGATTTACATGACAGATGTGGGACACTGGAGAAAGCTGAAACCTGCCAGTCCCATCTGCATGTTCTGGTCTTGTCTAGTTGGGTAAGGTGCTAGTGAGACGCAGTTCTGGGAGAGTGCATCTTGGTCTTTCGAAAGAACATTTGAAATTGAACTGTTAGTTTAATATCTCAAGTAAACAGCAGCAAAAGAAGTTCTTGATGGGGTTTACTTTTGGTAACAGACTGTAAGGCGAGGGTCACATCATGGTGTAAGCTACACGAAGGAAACCTCTCCCAGGCATTGCAATTTATATTAAGCACTCACCTTTCTTTTTATTTGTTGCTTGAAGGAGTTCAAGCACCTTTGAGAACACCAGTCCTTTATGGTCATTATGCCAGTGATGAACCCAGGGAGCAAGTATCATGGAGTGGGGCTGGAGCCATGGTCCTGCACCCATCGCACACACGCAGCCCACGCTGCCCGCCCAAGCAGCACACAGCTGTCGGGGCAGCCCCTGGGAGAACCGGCACATTGCAAAACCAGGAAAGCAGTATTGCCAAAGGCAAAAAAAATATTGAATTCAAGCCTACAAACTGAAACATAAAATACTCAAGGGAGAAACTGTCAATTTCCAAGCAGGAACACTGAGAATAGACTTTTCTTGCATGGTCACTCTACAAGAGGCCATCTCCCAGTGCAGCCCATGAGGAACACACACACAATATCAAGGCTTCTGCTGGTCAGATTCCCAGCTGGGCCATGGAAACAAACCCTCTCCCTCCACAACAGCCTGTGCTGTACTAACCTTGGCTTCCTGGCCTTACAGGATAGGGCTCAGCACAATGTGAGAATGCCAAGAAGGCTAACGGTCACTGAGAAGAGGGTGAGCAGAGAGAATAATGGCAAGATACACCAATGACAACTCATGTCTCTGAGGGGTGGCTTTAGAAACAGCTAAAGATGGTAAACTTCAAAGCTCGAGCCTGGTACTGCTTATCAGTGTTGATGGTAAGGGGTTACCACCTTGGATTTTATTCTGTCGATACCACACAGGTCTCCTGAGCTGCAGAAAACCTGTGACCTGAACCCACAGAAAAAAATCTCTTGCAATACTGTTGACTGAGACTATTTTTCCCTCCTCATGATTAATGTTTCAGGGTCTGACAAAATACAGGGGCAGCACTTTTTGAGCTTGATATGAGCTATCCGGGGAAAGGCTGCATCAGGCACACACACAGTACGTGCAGATAAGGTGGCTCAGATCAGCGTGCGATATACCTGCTGCCTACATTAGATGAGCTGAACATGACACGGAGCATTTCTGCTCACTTCACACAGCTGATATTTATCACAACTCTTTTCAAATGCTTATCTCCATCCTTTGGAGTTCACTTATGCCATGAACAAGGTGAACTCCCAGGTGGAACGCAGGCCCAGAGGTGTCAGGGGAGGTTTCCATTCAGTAAACCTAGGAAATCACCTGGTTTAGAGAGATATGGGATACACAGCTCAGCAAAATGTGCTTCTGTAGGATGCTTATATGTGCAAGGAGCATAAATATACCAATATGAGACATGTAAACAGAGGAAAGCAACAAACTCTTTTCATTATACATATGCACATTATACATTTTATATATATATCTATATATCTATATCTATCTATCTATCTATCTATATATATATAGATAGATATATCAGGTTTTCTAAATAAATATGCAGACACAAAACCCTGCTTGGCTCTGCTGTTTGCTTTTAATAGTAAAGGTAGAGCAAAACAGCTTTCATTTTTCATATTTCTTCTTCCTTCTCAGTAAGAGAAATGAGACCTACCAATTTAGACAGCTATGCTTAGTTGTCCTTACTAAGCACCAAAGTGAATTATTTGACTAAGATTATGCAGCCAAGGGGTTATTCACCTCTCTTAATCAAAAGAAAGCACAGCTGGAATATAAAGTATTTGTATTTGAGAAGGGGAGGGGGGAAAAAAAAGGAAATTGGGATGTATACAAAAAGAGAAAGAAAGAAGTTGTTTGGCATAAATGCAAGGAGCTTTGCAAACAGAGGCTGGAAATAAGCATCTTCTTTAAAAAAAAAAAAAAAAACCAACAAACTACTGCAGCATACTCTAAAGGAAGCTCCTGTATTCATTCCATGAGGGAATAGGAAAGTGCACTCTGTACAAGGCTGCAGAAGACGGAAAGCTCTGTAAGCCCATCCCAACTCCCTTAATTATTTTAATTGCAGCAGTGTGATGCCAAGGTGCTGAATTACCCCCTCAGGCTCTGGCTGCTTAGCCAGGAGGTACTGAATTAAACTGTCAGAACATGCAGAAAAATTGCAATGGTGCCTGTCAACGGTATTTGTTAAGAGACACGGGTGAGGCTAGTGACTTGTATAGAAAAAGAGCTGCCAATGCAAAGTCGTCAAAGCAGAGCACTGGAACTAATGGGGTATTCAGAGGTCTTGTTCTACTTCATTGGTTAAAGCCAACAAAACTCCTGTAATATTTGGGGCGGTTTGCTATTTATGGCTATGGTAATAAAGGCCAGTTAAAGCTGCAAAGCCAGCCACAGTTAGTGGTCCCCACTGCTTTATTTCTAAATGGTTGAAGGGGCACTATTCCATGTCAGGTTCTGGTTTTAAAGAGAGAAAAATGTATTCAAAGAATTGGGTGTTTAAAATATGAAAAAGAAAATGCAGAGTGGGCTACAGTTTTACAATATACTGTTCTAGTTAAAAATAACTATTTTGGATGCCTTACTCAGATGATTTTGAATTCAGTTATGTCTTAGCTACAAAGAATTGGCATACAGTTGCCAATGTGGCCCAGGTTTAGCATTCTCCCTTCTTCACACATGGCACTTTCTTTCCAGAGACACTTACCAAAGCTGAAGGTATGTTTGATACCAAAATCTACTTTGTAGCTTTTAAACCCACGCAACTGCAGACAGCGATCAAAGCGATTTAAAGAAGTCCTATTTGCTGTGACTCTACATGCCTCTCTTTCAGCTATTTTTAGGAGTAAAATCCTGTGCTTGTGAAATTGAAAGGCAGATAACAATGGTTAGAGTCAGCGTGTGGGCAGGTGCCATGCCAGTGCCTTGCAGCTCAATGCATGTGCATTGTTTCCAGTTTTTTGGGTCTCCCATGCAGCCAGGTCTCCGTGGGGCAGATACAGCTAGCTGGTTTTTGGGATGGGTGCTGTCTTTTACAGAAGGACACAGACAGCTGTAACCTACCTGAAAGCAATAAAAGAGTTATGCTTGGTAGGCTGGATGGAGGCCTAACGCTCGGATCCCTAGGCTTTTTAAAGAACCAGTGACCAAACATATCTAAATTCTTGGCCTTTCCATTTTTGAGGAGTCAAGCACATCCAGCCTAGATACTGCACAATATGAAGGATCCACAGAAATGAAGAATTTTGATGCCTGTGTGTGGTTGCCAAAGCTAACTTTTTTGCACAGCAGGGAAGTGGAAAGAGAGAAAACCAGTATTTTCTCATTTCCTAGAGATGCTTGTCTATGTCAGTGACCATCCACCAGCTCTCTGCCCACTGGAAGCAGCATCCCAGTTTCCCTACTCAGTCTACAGAGCTTTGAGAAGTGGTATATGTCCCACTTGGTTTCCCTGCTGTGGTATCTCTCAGCTCAATACACTTACTGCTATACAGGTCTATATTGCCATAATCCTATACTTACTTAATGTGATTTTCACTAAGAATATAAGTTCAAGAGAGGTTAATGATCCATTAGTGTATATTTTTAACTAACTCATTTACATATTGAATAGCCTGTATTTATTTTATTAAAAGCAGCTCACTATATTCAGCTGACTGAATTATGTGAGATATCACATGGATTACACATGAATTGCACAGTAATTAATTTTTCCCAGACACAATATATAGTTATTAACTATATTTCCAAACAATTAAAACTGTGAAGTGGTCTCTTAATGAAACTGAAACCTTTGTTGTTATAGGACCTTTACAATTACAGTGTTCTCTGAGCTCCAGGGTTCATTTCTGTAGTTCCTCTGGAATAAAATACATGCTACTCCTGGTGCATAATGCAGGACACCAGACCACAGGAATTAGGGTTCAGACTGGGTTACAAATGTTTCTCAGATACGTCTGTAACTAAAGAGTGATGGTCACACTCCCTTCTTGCCATCTCAAAATTAAAGGACAATCTTCATTAACTTTAATTAAAGACATTGCTCCCTTCCAGATGAGGGTGACAAGCCAAGTGTATATTAAGCAGCCCAGCCCACGTATTTCCCTCAAGCATTACCCATGGCTCTGTTCCCTCGGTCCACAACTTTAACATACTAGATGAAGACCACTCTTCATCTCCGTCTAACCGTCTCACTAGGATCACCAGTTACTCATTAAGCCACTCTACTATTTTCCTCATGGCCTGCCACCATATCTGAAGAGTATGAGATGAAAAAAAAACCAAAACAGATGAGATAAAGGAACTGCACCCTAAACCTTCATGGTCCCAGTTGTGGAAGCATGCCCAAAAGAGTCTGAGCACTCTATTTATCAGAGTAAAAGGCTGAATGGGATTTATTTTCTTGCACTGATGACAAATGAGCTAATAGGCATTTCCAAGTAATTAAGTTGCCCAAATCTTTTAAAAGGTAAACCACAGGTTGATTACCTTGCAGTCAGAAAATGCCTTCAAAAAGTTTTGAACACTTCTGAGCAAGTTTCCAGGATTAACACTGCTCTTTTCTTCTTGGGATAGTGGTGGCACATTGTGAAATGCATCTTCCATACTCCTTGCCAACATCAAAGCCTCTTCACACTGCATTTTTGAATGTCATGTTCACAAGAACACGAGAGGATTTCTGGTTCTCAGTGGGAGAGTGTTATGTTTTCCCAAAGGCAAACAAAGGATATTAAAAGCCCGCAGTGCTCATTATACCACTGCAGCCCACCAGAAACACAAGTATGGATTTAATTTTCCACCACATAATGACTATATCATGTACAGAACTGGACAAAATAATTTTTTTATTAGGAATTTTACTAATTGCCAGACCCTTCTGCCTTTGGTTACAGTGACACATGCAGGGAAAGTCCAGCTTTAGGGCTAGATGCAAATAGGACCTGTCATAAAGGAACGTTCTCGTTATTCAATCAAGTCTCCCATTAGCTCAGCATTAGTGACAAAGAGCATAACCAAAGACAAGCATCAAGAATTAACATATTGTTCTATGAGAGGAGAAGAAAAATAGTATTAACATTTCTTGGAATGCAATTAGCCTGAAGCTTTGTTTTCAGTGCCAAATGAGGTGCATTTTCTGTCGAGATTTGTTTTCCAGGGTAAAGAGAACCTTGTCTGTGAACAGGATTAAAAATCAAAATAGTCGAGTTGGATTAGCTACCTAATGATTAACAAAACAAACACCTTCTCTTGCACTGGAGACACGGAAATGTGGAGTGAAGGAGACTTCCTGCACCATCAAGCCACATATCCATGTTACTGCAAGCACTACATCATTTAATTCTTTTCACAAACGTATCAAGCTTGCCATAGTCCGGAGTAATTTCTACAAGGATGTTGTCAGCATGACAGTATCAGCGATGTGGACGAAAGAAAAAAAAAATAAATCAAAATTTCCTCGATGCAAACAGGTTCATGTGGAATTTGCAGCCATGTATCACAGGATTTCTGAGAAGAGATGCTTTTGTTTATTCCTGAAATAATGTTTGAAGATTTACAAAGCCCTAAGGTTTGTATTTTTGTCAATGTCATATCGTAACATGCGAAACATTGCACAGAACGGAACAACTAAATAAGTCCCCCCAAGCTTCCTCCTACTAATATGGCTTAATTTTTATTGATTAGAAAAAACCCACAACATTGCATTTAATGCAAATGCTGTTGTTCTGTACGGCCTTACTGAGAGCCTGGCATTGCACTGCATCACTCTTCTCATTTAACTTCCTTCTTTTCAAACAAATACTGAAGCTGGGCAATCCTTTCCCTGAAAAACAAATTAGCCTTTCGCTAAAGATAGTGTAAGACATTTGCAGGAGTGTGTAAACTCAGTCAAAAAGAAAATACAAGTGCTGGGCATTTATATCCTGGCCTTGCCTGAAAAAAAAAGCAGTATTAAGTTTCTCACTAAGACTCAGATCTGTAAAGATATTTAGATGCAGATAAGGTGCTTAGTAGTGCATTCAAAACGGCCTAGGACTCTTCTGTCTTGATGATTCATTCTCACATACATTTCATTTACAAGTCAGCAGTGCAATGCTGTGGTAGAAGTGATGTGGGAAAAAAAGAATAAAACAGATGAAAAAACAATAACAGAGAGTAGAAATCTGAGCACAGTAAAGGCAACAGCGACTGTCCCAGTGGCTTTCATACAGTCAGACTTTCACCCAGTGTTTCATCCACACAAATTTCTCTCTCTCAAAGACTTCTAACAGTTTCTGGCACTAAAAGCAGAGTGCAAAGGAAGAATTAGTATATTTAATGACATGTCACAGGACAGCTGTTTTCAGAAGAGAGTCCCAGGCTGATTTTTCCTTCCCTCCGTTCTGTTTTGTCACACTGAACTATACCCCAATGAAAATGAATCGAAAATCAACTCAGGAGAAGTTCTCTCTCTGTCTTGAAGTTTGATTCAGATCTACTGTCTTGACATATTTTTGGCTGATTTGGTTAGACCATGGCATGCCTCAGCACTAAAGCTACTTTTTTGCAGATTGCAGCTGTAGGGGGAAATACGTCTATGTATGAAGAAAAGTGATGGAGTGAATTAAACTCCAAACACAGCCTCCAGCTAATTTTTTAATAATCTGAGTGCAAAACAGGGCCTTGAGGGTAGGCAGAGCTTTTCAGTAAACCAATCAGAACTGGATTCTATTTAAACAACAGTAGAGTCAGTCCCAGCGAGCTCAGACACTTGTATACAAAGCAGCTGTATCTCACAGAGAGTCTGTACAGTAGCTCAGCATCTCAATTTCAATCACAGTTCATTCCCTGCTGGTAGTTTTTGTCTGCAAACAAGCTGAATGTGAGCTGACAAGGGCCCCCAGAGCAAATAATACGAGCACTGGAGGAAGAAACTCACCCGGACACGATGCTGACAGTTGTGCAGCCAGTTCAAAAACATTGCAAAACAAGAACCCCAGCAACCATGCCCTCTGCTGTGGTAGCTGCACACCACAGTACCAGTAAACAAATAAATCAGGATTTAATGCGTTTCACCTTCTGAACCACGGCTGACCTTGGCAAAATAGGTATGTCACATGTCTTTCTGCAAGGTCAGAGAAGGAAGTGGGATGTTTGGTGAAGTTTCTAAGCAGAGTTCTTTCTGCATCTCTCCAACAAGGACCTGGGTGGATTTAAAAATGTCTAACCTACAAACTCAGGCTGTTCTGCAGGCCTGTAATAGTTCTGTAGATGATGTGCCAAACTATGAGCACCGGGGGTTTTCCAGGCTTGCTCTGTGCCCAGGAAGCAGTAAAGGAGTTGCATTTCCAGAGTTTCCCCCAGGGATGTTTGTCTGATTTGATGGAGGAATACTAGGATGAGCTTATTATCCACACCTCCTACCTGCATCTCCTTACACATAAGCATCCAGAGGTACGAGAAACACTCAGGGACCAAGGTCATGATGCTGCTCCATGTTCCAAGGTACAATCTGTCCTGGATTTCCAGAAAATCTAAGATGGAGAGGTACTAAGCTAAAAGGCATGTTGGAAATACCCTACTACACGTAGGAAAGATGCATTTGAGATAACAGTCCTGAAAACTGCACCGTGCTAATTACACTCATGAGTCAGACACATGCATTTCAGCATATAGTTTTAGAATGGGCATCCATTAGTTTCTAAAAGACTTTGAGACACAATCTGCTAAATAAATGGAAGCCACAATTACCAACTATAGCTGTTAGAACAGATCCATCTAATTGCTTGATATGGAGATGATAATTTCTTTAGAATTTCCAGCTTTCCAATATCATTACTAGCTTTAAATAGACTTTTAATATGATCATATTCACTGGTAATGGCATCACTCCCTTCTAGGGGGAACATGGCACCTAACTGGAGTGTAATAGCTAGGTGTTTATTGGGAAAATAATTCTTAACAGCATATTGGGCTTCTTTTAGACAACAGAACAACCTTTTTTTGTACAGATGAATTCTCAAAAAATAATTTGTGACCTTCAAGTTCATTTATTGGACTGCTGTTCATTTAGAAGTTATTGGATTTTTTTTTTCTTTTAATCTGAGTAAAGCAAGTTAGACAAAACCCTGCTGTTTTAGAGTCTTTTAAGGTCTGATTTTCAAAGAGCGTGGATAAACACAGAAAATAAATGTTCCTATCTTATTTTCACTAACGGGACACATAACTTAGAGATATTATCCTTACAAACGCACCTTTTTCCCCTTTCATTTCATTTTAAAGGCACTTCTGTAACCAGTATGACTAAGAGAGGAAAAGAATGCAAGGCTTTTTTCTGTACTTAGTCTATACCTGCCACAGGAGCTCAAAAATCAGTGTGCAGAAACTGCCTTTGGAGACGAGCTAATGTTCTCTGTACTCGGCACCATCCAGCCCAATCAGAGTTTATAAAACAACAACTCTTTATGAGACTTCCAGTAACATTAATTGTTGGTCACAACACTTCAAAGAAAAACAGATATTTATAGCTCAATTCATCTTTCTTTCTTTCTTTTCTTTTTTTTTTCCTCTTTTCTTATATATATATGTATTTTTAATTTTTTTTTCTTTCCACACACTTTTACCACAACACTTTCCAATTTGGTTCCCATGAGCACACTGAAAACAGAGTTATACCCGCTTCCTGCTGTGGCAACCTCCTTAACCAATTCGTTCCTGGTGCTTCTTGCTCTCTTGTGTTTTTTGTTGGGTTTATTTTTTTTTCTTTCTTTCTTCCTTTCCAGTGTTCATGTCTTTTCACTGTTTTCCCCCCGGTGTGTCACACTTGCATTTTCCCACAGCATTTTATCATTCATCTTTGCTCTGTTCAGCCACCCGCACAAGAATTAAAATGGTATGGGAAATAAGCTATATATACAAAAACAAAAAGAAGAGAGACATAGATCTGTCTATATAAATGCACATATGCCTATGTGTATAAATAGAGCTACACATATAAACAAACTGCACTGGGAAAACTTTAAATCTAAATAAAAAGCCCTTACTTTTCAGTAGAAAAATTACTTGCTAAATGTACCCATTTCTATAAACACGGGAGGGAGGTGGAATTCTTTCAGACATGTATATTAAACATTTCCCTATTCCACTGAAGAACTGATATTCATAAACATTTATTTAGACCAATGTAATCAGCATATTGATTATATTAAGCGATCCCTGTAAATCTCTATAAGCTGAGGTTAACAATGGCTTTTCAAATGCCATTAAGCATCACCTTGCAGCTTTCTCTCTATTATATACCATAAAGTTAATCATCTGCAAGACAGTTTTTCAAGAGAAAAATCTGCTATACAGCGCAATGATCACCTTGGTATTTTCCTAGAACAAAGAAAAGGTCCTTCTTAAATAGGAAATATCATAGAATCATAGAATCATAGAATAGTAAGGTTGGAAGGGACCTCAAGGATCATCTAGTTCCAACCCCCTGCCATAGGCAGGGACACCTCCCACTAGTACAGGTTACTCAAGGCCTCATCC
>VWZE01010457.1:428105-467878 GCA_013396675.1 Eubucco bourcierii
GGGGAAATCATCAGGGACAAAAAGATACAACTACTCTCAGCAGTGTTCTCTCATCCTCCCTCCAACCTTCCACAGACTTCAATTCCCAATATCACTGAAAGAAGGGTCGGGAAGAAGTGTTCAAACTGCAGTTCTGCTGCACAGTGCAGGTAGGTCTGTGGATACCATTTGTCTCAAGAGACAGATATTTGCCACAGCAGCAAGTGCCAAGACTGAACAGAAAAAGAAACAGTAGTGCTCAACCATGGAAAAAGAAGAAACCCACAGCACAAGGCCAAGAACACATAACCACTTCCTCTGAAAAGCTGCTACTCTCCTGTTTATGTTAGAACTGATGTTTAGGGCACCCTTACCCCATTAGCCACGCTCACTGCAACTCTTTTATGGCTTCAGAGTAAGAAAAAAAAAAGGAAATTATAATTTTAAATAAAACCAGTCAATACTGTTCTTCAGGAGACAAGCCTGTGTGCACTTTTGGTGCTCAAAAGTGCTCAGCTGCTGATTATTTGCTGGAGCATATAAATGCAGTTATTTAACTTCCTGATTTGCAAACACGAAGGAAAGATGCCAACACAAGTGAAAATAGTGTGGAAGCAAACAACTCCCATGCCCCAGGTGCTGGTTGTGAAAACTCAGGAGTGTATTCTTCTCCAATTCCTTTCAACATTATTTAGAATCATAGAATCATAGTAAGGTTGGAAGGGACCTCAAGGATCATCTAGTTCCAACCCCCTGCCATAGGCAGGGACACCTCCCACTAGTACAGCTCACTCAAGGCCTCCTCCAACCTGGCCTTGAACACCTCCAGGGAGGGAGCAGCCACAACCTCCCTGGGCAACCTGTGCCAGTGTCTCACCACCCTCACTGTAAAGAACTTCCTCCTGACATCTAGTCTAAAATTGTTATGATGTATTTTGTTATGTTAATTTGTTATGATGTAAAGAAAAATGAGGCTGCAGAATTGCCAAGGTTGGAGGACAATCACACAACACCTTCTAAATCCACATTTTACAATCCCTCCCCCTGTTTCTTTCACCCACCACAAAGTAGCTCACAAATGACGATGTTCTAGATGTGGTGTTTTCTAACACCAGCAAGTGGTTAACCAATGTAAATCCCACAGAGAGAGCAAAGGTGGGCTCTTGGGGTAAGGCTTATTTAGAGTGCAGTGCTTCTTTGTATGAACATGCAAATCAAAAGCAACTGAAACCCACCCAGTTACGCTATGGAAGAAATTTAGTGCCAGCTTACAAATGAAAGACAATATTGGCAGTTTATGTACAAAGGCCAGAACAGGGACAACTTGCAATGATGATGAGCAAACAACAACTCTCCTTTTTGCAGCTTTCATACTGAACTCCTAAAGACTTCTACACTAAGATATGTGACATTCCTACACAATCTGCAATACATAATCACAATGGCAAATAAATATATATAAACAACGAGCAAATATCCCTCCCACTGCACAGAAACATTGGGAAAAAACCATCCAAACAAAACCAAACAGCGGTTAATTGTTGATTCATCTTCCTCCTACAATGACTGTGGTTGTCACAGGAATACTTAACAAAGTAACATGAAATACTGCTTATAATGAAGTCAAGCACAACTCTTAAGTTCCGAGCAGTAGATTTGAGTTAACATTAAATGAATTTGGGGAACTCTAAGTTAAGCCTTTTTTTCCTTTTAATTAATTTCCTAGCTGAAAGATCTTGGAGATCTGATTACATTTCCTGTTCACACTTGTTTGTATACTCCTAACAAAAAATGGGCATCTAAATTCCTTTGTCCAACAGGAGTGTTACACTAATACCTGCAGAGCACAGAGGTGCCTCCATGCACCAAAGGCTTAATAGAAAACAATCACTCTTACTACAGGTGGGAGAAGAGTCAAACACAAATACCTGCAGAGTAGACAGGTGCTTCCATGCACTAAAGGGTTAATGGAAAGCAATCACTCTTACTACAGGTGGGAAAAGAGTCAAACACTAATACCTGCAGAGCAGACAGGTGCTTCCATGCACTAAAGGGTTAATGGAAAGCAATCACTCTTACAGGTGGGAGAAGAGAGTCAAACACTAATACCTGCAGAGCAGACAGGTCCTTCCATGCACCAAAGGGTTAATGGAAAACAATCACTCTTACTACAGGTGGGAAAAGAGAGTCAAATACTTCTCCAAATAGTTGAAAACAGGAATAAAGTGCAACCAAAGAGCTGAATAAAGAAGTGCCCTAAGATCTGGTCATATGAAGGGCTGGTTCAAGTGCAGCGAGTGAGTTGTGGGCAGACTGCTGACCCATGCCTACGAGTGTGCACATTCCCACTGCAGGTTTGGAAAACCAAAAAGACCAAGAAAAAGGCAATCAACAAAGAAAGCTGCAAATCTAGGGGGAAACAGGAGTGGGCTGTCAGCCTTGCAAGCTCAGCTTCAGCATTCTGCTCTAGACAGAAGGGGGGTTGGGATCAGTCTTGCTGCTACCCCCTTCAACCCAGGATGACTCAGGCTGCTGTGGAACATGATAGGTAACAGGTTTGGACTGGGAGCAGGATTTGGGATGTGAGCTGCGGCCTCACAGCTATGGAATCCAGCCAAGACGAGCAGGATGAGCCCCTGGGTGAGCACTGATGTCCTAGGACAATGCTCTACAGGGGAAGCAGATGGCCTTCTGAACTAGGATGGGGGGTTTTTTTAGTTCCTAAATGGAAAGTTTTATAATTTATTAAATCTACTTTTCTAGTTATCTAAAACTATTAAGGCGATTGTTAAAATTCACAGCTTCCAGTTACTAAAGAAATGTGATGGTTTTATCTGGATTTCTATTATATGAGTAAAATGTAGCACTTTGTCTGCATAAAATGGCCCCAGAGTTTCATTAAAAAATAACAGCCTAATTCCCTAATATGAAGTTATTTTTAAGTGTTTTATTAATATTGTCTTCTAAATGCACATAAGTGTGATCCCCCTTTAAGTGCAGTATCTTTAGGGCTAGTTGTAATTGTATTTTTCTTATCAGTTGCTTGTGCCTGCATTTCAAATATTCATTGCTTACTTCAGGCACTTCACTCAGACAAGAAAGAGTGCAGCAAAAAAACTATTTAATCTGGACCCTATTTGAATATGAAACTTTTCCAGTCCCCAGTGCAACGGTTCTTGTCCCTTTTCAACTAACAAATTTCCTTTTGTGCTTGTTTATCACAGTATCACAGTATCACCAGGGTTGGAAGAGACCTCAAAGCTCATCAAGTCCAACCCATCACCACAGACCTCAAGACCAGACCATGGCACCAAGTGCCACGTCCAAACCTGCCTTGAACACCTCCAGGGACGGTGACTCCACCACCTCCCTGGGCAGCCCATTCCAGCAGTCAGTGACTCTCTCAGGCAAGAACTTTCTCCTCACCTCCAGTCTAAACTTCCCCTGGCACAGCCTGAGACTGTGTCCTCTTGTTCTGGTGCTGGTTGCCTGAGAGAAGAAGGTAACCTCCCCCTGGCTACAATCACCCTTCAGGTAGTTGTAGACAGCAAGAAGGTCTCCCCTGAGCCTCCGCTTCTCCAGGCTAAACAATCCCAGCTCCCTCAGCCTCTCCTCATAGGGCTGTGCTGGAGGCCTCTCCCCAGCCTCGTTGCCCTTCTCTGGACACGCTCAAGCACCTCAATGTCCTTCTTCAATTGAGGGCCCAGAACTGGACACAGGACTCAAGGTGTGGCCTAAGCAGTGCAGAGTACAGGGGGAGAATGACCTCCCTGCTCCTGCTGGCCACACTATCGCTGATGCAGTTCAGGATGCCATTGGCGTTCTTGGCCACCTGGGCACACTGCTGGCTCATGTTTAGGCGGGTGTCAATCAGCACCCCCAGATCCCTTTCTGTTTGGCTGCTTTATCTTGCCATGAGTTTCACCTGTCACAATAAAAAAATAAATGTGAATCCAATCTGACACATAGAACAAAACACTCAGCCCAAGCAATCCCACAGCAGGTTAAATTCTACGTGATGGCTATGACTTGTCTCATCTAACTTCCAAGCATCTACCAGGGGTGCCTGGGTTCTGGTCCTACGTACTCTTAAAGCCTTCAGTGGAGAAAGAAGAGGGCTCCTCTAGTGGGCAACTCTGATTTTATTCTGTGCCTGGGACCACCCGGTGCTTGGAGGGTGCCAAGGAGCTCAGTCCTTACCTTTGGTACATTGGTACCTCAAATTAAGTGGAGTACATAATTAAAAGGAGAGAATAATACTTATTTAACTTGCTTTAGAGGGGAAAAGGGTACTTGTTTTGAGGGGAGAGCGTTGGTTCAGAGAATTTCTGTTATCATTCTTGTTGGGCAGTTATTAACGACAAGGAAAGGCCACCAAAAAACTTTGGAGAGGTGATCAGTTCTTTGTTGGTGCTGGGTACAGGGCAGAGCAAAAGGCAGCACAAACTGCATGGCTTCACTGTTTCCAAGCTCAGCAACGAGCATCATATTACAAGATGTCTTTGAATTTGCCTTTGCAGGGTCACACATACACAGCTGGGAAACCGCAGGAGGGGGTTGTGATAATTTTACAGCAAAATGATAAAATGGAGATGTGTGGCAAATGTAATTTTTCTATAAATATCCAAATGCAGCTATAATTATACATGACTTTTCCCAGAGAATCCTCCACGTGCCCTGTATTCCTGAGATAGGTTTGCCCTTCTTACTCCTCTCTCTTTTGTCCAGGAGTTATGAGAATATGGGTTGAAAAGTCAGGAATTTTCTACCTACCTCTTTGCATGAGGTTTTATGAACGTTGGTATTGTTTCAAGAATGCAAAATGGGGCCATGCACCTCTGAACAGAGAAGCTGGGCAAAGGAGTTTTTTAAGACCTCTCTATTTTGCAAAGTTTTTTTCCTTTGGACATATATAGTAAAAGGCACTGAGTGATTATTGCTGAGTAGGGTTTTCCCTTTCTGGAGAGAATCCCCAAATCAAATTTACTAGAAGGAGGTGGGAAAAGTGCAGTTCAGCATTCAGATGATCAGCTCCTTTTATTTATATCAGGGAGCAGGCTCCTGCCAGCAGCCCTTTGGTCTGGATGCCACAGTATATCCATGGTCACCTACCCAGACTACCTGGAGCCCTCCAGGTAAATCTATACGCTGCAGCTGACTGGGGTAAGTTTTTGTTACAGGGCTTATGATTTAAAATACCCTGAGCACCAGGTACCCCTGGAGCAGAGGACAAAAGGACAGGGTTTCATTGCCTTCCTGACCACATCTGCAGGAGGAGAATGACTTTTGTCTTTGCTCTGTCTGTATCTAACAGCAGACTTCAGAGACTAATGTTTGCAAAACTTCAGACAAATGCAGTTTTCCCTGGTTTTCCTTCACACCAAAACAGCTTAAAGCAAAGATAAGGAGAAATAAGAGAGAATGAAATGTCTTTAACAGCACAAAATTACTTTCCCCTGTATGTATGCACTAGCTAGCTGAAGGTGCCAATCTACAAACAGGCCAAAACAATTTCTATTTTATTTTTCTTTCACCTTTTCCTATGTTAATTGCTGAAAACACTTGGCCACACTTGCTTCATGTTTCCTATCTATTTTCTACAGCTTACTGAGCAGGACTGACATGCAGACAATTTCTCATTGATTTTTCCCCAAAGTTAAGTCTTTTTGGTAGCATTTTAATTCACCTGACCATGTGACTGTCCTTGTTAGCACAATGAAGTCACATAAGATCAGACTACTAGATGGATACACTTCAGATGGCTATAAACTCCAATAATCCACCTCTGGCTCGTGTAATGGCTGAATAACAAAAGCACATGTGAAGAGTTTTTTTATGGTAAATTGGGATTTCTTTTCTTCTGTTCTATTATTATTATTATTTTGCCTTTTATTTAAGCAGCCCTGTCCATCAGTGGAATAAAGCTGTTTTGAACATGTTCCAAATCATTTGGCTCTCTTACTGAATTTGGTATTTGCTGGTCATGCCACAGCTTGGTAATGATTAATGTGAAGTTTACAGTGTCTACACAGAGTGCATAAAAGAACTGGCAACGCAAAATGATATTCATCATACTGCCTCTCATGCCAGTGCTGCATGCTGAGGTTTTCTACATCCAGATACAAGCTGTCTTGAGGACAAATCCATGAAGACAGAAAATATTTCCTTTTCTTTATAATATTCCATGAGGGAGAGCTACTATAACAGGAAATAAAATTCATTTTTGGATAGTTTGTTTCACTCTGTGACCTCCTGATAAGTTATCATTAAATTACTCAAAGAGAGCTTTAAACTGGAGTAGGCAGAGCATGTAAACCATCAAGATAGTAATTTAATGTATATTTAATCAAACTATGTGCATACAGGACAGGGTCATGTTTGAGAAAGTCTTACCATAAGCAAATGGGTTAAGACAAATACAGTCTGCCTTTTTTTCTGTAAAAATAACTGGATATTAAAATTAACTGATCCAGATATAGTCACCCAACAGCCTGCAGAGTGGTTTATTGGATACAAGATACATTAAGCTGTCTGAAATACAAAGGCTAGAAAATATGCCCAGGGCACTAAGCCTCCACCCAGCATGCCTGAGAGGATGGAGAAACTGCATCTTGTCCTTAAAGAATGATTGAGGGCACAGAAAACTGCATTACCTTGCATATAAAGGGTCTGCAGAGAGGGGACTTGGGCTTTGTAGTGTGAAAGGCACTGGAAAACCCCAAGCTACAGTCCAGAGAATTACTTGCTCAGAAAGGGTAGTCCATGTACTATGACCCTGACTCAGTAACTGGTTCCACATAAGTTAAAGTATTTTCCTCAGCTGATGACTAAATGCATGAGTGCAATAGAAATGATCAATGTGAAAACAATATCTTTCCTATAAAGAACACAAAAGTACTGTGTCACAGCACTAATTCCATGATTTGCCTTCAGAGATGCAACTGATTATTGGTGACAGCACAGCTGCTTTGAAAACCGAGCTCTCATTGTGGAAATCTTGAACCAGAGTATAGAACAATCCACTGGCAAAGCACACAAGTGCACAGCTTTCACCTGCTGCGTGCTCCTCCTGGATAGCTTACCCCACCCCACCAGTAAGATGGACAAGGTTGCTTTTCCATAGGACTATATTTATCAAAAAGTACTGCAGGAAATTCCCAGAGAGATCAATAATGTGGTTTTCTAATGTGCTCTTAATATGTTTCCCAGAGGAAAACATACTTTCTGTAGCACTTAAAAATTCAGTAAAATGCCTCCATATTTGCACTGACAAAACAGGAGGGACTCTGTTACAGTAACCACAGGCTTGGCTCTTTAGAGCAGCTTGTAACATGCAACAACACAGACAAATCTAAGAACATGGCTTAAGAGCAATGCAAGACAAAGTGATTTCCCAGCACCTCCCAGCTATGCAGAAACTGTTGTTGCTCCACTGACCACCTCCCAGTCAGCGCTTTGCAACCTGAGGGACTTCCAAGCTTCCCAGATAGCACCATCCAGGCTCAGTCATTTTCTTTTAATCCTTCTTTTGAAATGACACACATTATTGACACTTTTGCTTCTAGTAGTTCACAGTGTTTCCTAACACCTTTACAAACCTCCATCATGCTTAATGCCAGAAGCCCTATTGATTTCCTCACTTGAGCTGTATCTGGTCTGCTTTAGAGAGATTCCATAGAACATCCAGCATAAGGCAAACAGAAAGGCTGCTGCAGGACCTGTGCTATGTGGGTTTATTTGTCTGGAGGTTATTTTTTTGAGGAGAACACAAGCTCTTCTTTCTGTCATGTCAGAATGCAGATTCTTTATCCTGATCTCAGGGACATGTGCGATAACTATGGAGAATTCAGATCACAGATGAGTGACACATACAGAAAAATACTTTAGTGTGTCTGAGTCACATACACAGAAAAACACTTTAGTGTACCTGAGTGGCATACACACAGAGATACTTGATTTTATTCTATGTGAAAGCTTTATATAATAGACATTGCTGTGGGATCTACACTGTATTAAGAAAAAAAAAATACCCTTAGCCAATAGGGTATGTGAGAAATCAGTGCCAGATCACAGGGCTTCCCAAGGCTGCTTAAGAAATAACACATGCTCCTCAATAAGAATGGATACTTGGTTTGTTATTAAGTTTTCCTATCCTTGGACAAAAGCCAAAAATATTTGAGTAAGAGCCTCTGTGGTAATAGTCATATCTAGAACTATCTTGCACTCAGCTAATTGCTGAAGAAGTTTCATAACACTTTGTTATCTTCTAACCTACCTCCAAACCTCTATTTTTAAGCTATGTCTCATCTACAAAAGTTGTTGTCTTAATTTTATTTGGTGTGTTTCGGTGGTTTTTGGGGTTTTTTTGTTTGTTTGTGGGTTTGGGTTTTTTTTGGGGGGTGGTGGTGGTGTTTATTTCCTTTTTGACTATAACTATCCATTTGCAGAATTCTTTAGTGGGGAAACTTGGTGTCTAGGCTGGGAAAGAAAAAATTAAATTTCTACCTGATGCAATTTTGGAACGCCCCACAAGACCAGGTTTAAAAATGTACAGTGAACATACATTGTGGCAGTGAAAAACGCTGCAGCATGAGAGTTGAAATGCAGTTATTTCTCTTAAACTGCTTCAGACATAGAGGTTGTTCATTTTCCCAAACTACCCACATATTCAGTATATATAATGATGCCTCGTGCACCAGTGTGAACTTTGACAATTTACCTTGAGTCTGAGATGAAAAGCAGAAGCACTGCAGTCTCTCTAACACTTTTTCCTCCTTTTTTTATCATAAACTTGTTACCTACTGCTTGAAATAAAAAGGAGCTCTCAAATCCCACGTTAGCCTCTTGAATGTATATAGCCAAAGACATATTAAGCATTTGTTCCACACAAGCCTGACAAAGTTCATTTTGAGGAGATATTTGTTCTTTTAGGGGAATGAAATTCTCAACCTTTTTATTTCCCCCTGAGATCAGTGTGTCTTAAAATAGATGAGCTGCCTAGCAGATACTGGTGTTTATAATTGGATTGCTAGCAACTCACTATAATGGTAGCAGAACACTGAACATAAAGATACTACGATCCTCTGTTACTCAAGGAGTTAAATTTACAATGTCTTCCCCATCTCCAGTACCTTAAGAAAAAGTAAAGGGATTTTTCCTTTTTTTTTTTGTCTGAAGAGGAAACTGTCACTTCGTGTTTTCAGGTTTGTAGAAAAGCCTTTTTTAATGTAAACATTCATTAAACTAATTTGAAGTTGTCATTACTCTCCTCCCCTGCTGCTTTATATCAGATTATTCCTAAGTGCTTGGTGAAGAGCCCCATAAACACACAGTCTATTTCCCTGCAGGGTATAATCACACAGTTTGCACTGTGATTTATGCTGTATGGCACTGGTGAGTGTCCTAAACTTTGAAAGGGCTTAGTTCTTCAGCAGATGCACTACTCCCTTTATATTTAAACAAAGTTCAGCTAACCCTCCCAGTCTATTACAGACATTGTTTAGCTCTTTCACTTCACAATAAAGCTTGTTAAGTACTGATTAAATACAAATCAGTGACACTTTGAATTAAGGAAATGGGAATTCAGAAATAATTGCCATTAAGTTCCAATAAAAACATTTTACAACTGTTGTCTTCCTTTCTCCCTTCCCACACCATCAAGGAACATCTCTAATTTGGAAAGGGACAGACTACAAAATCCGACTGGATTTGGGTGGAAATACTAATTCTGGCTGTAGAGGATCTTTTCTGACGTCTTTCATAGAAGTCAGATCCCAGAGGAAGTTCTATGATGCTGTCTTCAGCGCAGAAAGCAAAATCATTTGCTCTGGAGACTGAAAACCTGAGGCTAGCTGGTGCTATCAGTGCCTGCTGTGTGCACCAATATCGGGGGGCTCAGAAAGATAACATTTCTCTCACAGATAAGATAACTGCTGATGATTTCAGTCTGCTCCACTAACAAATGTTAATCAGGATAACACAACAATTACTTTGATAATAAAACACTCTTTAGGCGTCGCATTTGTACACTTTAGATAGATTGTGTGTGTTGTGTGGCAATAATGAGCTAAAAAGGTAACACTTCTCTCATGCAAGGAGCCCCAGTGGAGCGCATCCTGTCAGGAAGGGAGGACAACCCCTTGATGTGCCTGCAGAGGGTTACAGATGCCAGACTCCTGGAGCTGAGATTCATACAACAGTCACTTGCCTTCATTTTCCCCCTTCACAAGATCAAAGTAAAGGTGTGCTCAGCCAAAGTCAATAGCTTTGCATACTCTAGATATACAGCACCATCATGCTGCATTGCTCACAAACGCAAGAAGCAAGAAATAGCAGCTCTCTCCTCTGCCGAGGTTTTTAGGAGCCCAAAGCTCACCCTGTCGCTGTTAAGATTCACCCTCCAGCGAGTCTGTGCCATCAATAGGTAAAGATTTCCCTGTCTGATAATTCTGTCTCTTTTTACAGGACTCATGGATCAACAGCCAACAAGCAGAGGCAAAGAGGAGGATGCACTGTGCAAGCTGAGCCAACATCCCATAGCTGCGCTGCTGGCAGAATTAGCACTGCAGCATGCTGTGGGCTCCAGAACTATTTTTGGCCATGACTGCAGATGTAATCCCGTGAAGTTCAGGAAAACTAGCAGGAGCACAATTCAGATGGCTAACTTAAAATAAAAAGTCCTCTTCCTCACCTTTTAGATCTCCTGTCCCAGCTCCCCTCCTTTCTCTTACGGCAGCTGCTAAATCCAGCTCTGAGCTAGAGAGAGGATACTCAGCAGAACCAGCACAGTGTTTTTATTAATTTAAACCACAGGGTTATCTAGTTAAGATAATTAAGGTTCTCTGGTTTTTTCATCACAAATAATGAATTTTGTTAAAGAAAGTGTAATTCCCACTACATGGACAGGACACCCAGAAGTAAATCCTCATTGTGCATTCAAAGAGAGCAAAAAACAGGGCAGACATTTAGAATGAAACATATTCCTTGCAATTAAAATCAGAATGTGCTCTTCTATGTACCTGCTTATGACTAATGGATTCAGCTAAGGTAGATTTCACATTAATATCACATTGTATTTTCTAAACATAGTGTAGCTGTTAACATATTTATAGGTTAGCAGTAGTAAAGACCCGTACTTGGATGTAACATTTAAAAGAACTATTTGTCAGGATACTAGGAACAGCTATTCAAACAAATTAAATGCTGAAAAGAGCCAGTGACACACTCAGAAGTACAAGAGTGGCACTTTAAGTTCCACAGTATCAGTGTAAATTGATGTAAACGTAACCACCCAGGGAAAGGTGAGAAAATAGCAGGAAAAGTAACTAACAGAAAGGTGTAAAACAGATTATGTGCAATGGGAAAATTTTATCTGACACCTCTCAGATAATTTTCCTCTTACTATACCTTTTCTCTGTTCTCCCCATGAATTACACCTACTCATATTAGGTAAAAACTGATGAGCAGTGCATCACTTAATTTGGCATCTTCAATTCTAGGAATCTTAAAAAAAAAACATAACACACACACACACAAAAAAATCCAAAATTGTATCTGCTTAAAGGCAGCTCCTCCAGCCACATGATGCTATAAACATTTATCAATCTGACATGACAAGGCTGGGCCCCCCTTATTATCCTTTTGTGACCTGCACAGCTGGTCCAAAAAACAGTTGTCTCCAATTATGCCCACAGATAATGGTGGGTAAATTCAGCTGTGCAGTATTAGCTCAACCTAAATATGATCCCATTTGACTAATTTCCTAATTCTTAGCAGGGTGCTTAAAGAACCTATTATCATGCAGACTCAAGGAACACAGAAGTCTGGTTATTTGCATCTGTTCTTGGAAAGGCATTTATCAACTGTGCCACAAATTAGAAGTTTGCAGCTAACAGACTAATTGGTTACCTACACATATACCAATCAGAGGCACTTGGTGCCTAAAATAATTGCATCTGGAATTTGTTTAAACTTTTAACGCTGAATAAATGGGTGTTTGTTTCCAGCCAATAGATCTTAGAATTGAACAGCCTTGAAATAGGGAAAGGTTGAAATTAGGTCAAAAAAAGAGATATCCTTCACAAAATCATGTGAAGGATATATCTTCATTCATTAACCCAGCCAGAATGCTGTTATTGGCACGATTGTTGCTACTCGACTGAATTGTGATCATAAAGGTTGTTAAATGGGTTAAAAATAAGGCAGCAGAAAAAAAAATGGAAATGACTTGGATATATAACAATGCTTTTTTTTTTTTTTTTTTTTCTCCTGCAGAAAAAGCAAATTTTGTAGCATGGTTTGTATGCTGTGGAGTACAATCTGCCAGGCACTGCATCGTTTGGGGTTTTTGAAATCTGATTAATCTTCTCAGTAGCCTAACATAAACTCCTAGAGCTGCAAGCATATTGATATCTGGATTTGCTTCCTAAATTTACTCCTCTCTAATCTTCTTCCTCAACACATCTGTTACTAAATCAATCTTCAGCATTGTTTCTCTGCAAACTTCACACGGCCACTTGGACTTTCCTTCACTTTCTCAATGCCTCCGTTCAGCCTGCTCTGAGCTCTACCATACTGCCTCACAGCAGTCTTCATCCTATGTCTTCTCTAGTGTTCAAAACAAATTTGGGCTCCACCTTCAAGATCCTTCATAGATGCTCTGTTTTGAGCTAGAAACACATAAGAAGGAGATACATATCCACTTCCTCATGTCTTACCATGCTTGACATCTTTCCTTGCCACTCAACATATTCCCTACATTTCTCAACAAACACAGCATCTTTGTCTCCTTTCCTCACCTCTGTCATTATTTCAGGACTCTGTCCAGGTTCAAGCATTCAATTACACTCCTACTTTATGAACTGCTTGACTTTTCATCTCTCCTGAACTGGCTTGCAGCATTCTGCATCATGCTGTTCATGCTGAAGCGACAAGACAGTGATAGCAGCACACCTATCCATGAACAGACTCACATTAACAGCTTATTGTGGTTGGCTACTTGAAGGGTAATTACTTCCTAAATAAGTCACATCTCTCCAAACTGGACCAGATTTTAAGGAATACATTTTTATGGTAATACAAAAAGAGAAACTAGAAATAAAAACTCTAAAGGCACTGCAGAGACAAAAGAAGTTTACCCAGGCAAAAGGAAGGCAAAGATGTGCTTCTGTTGAAGCACTATAAAGGAAGACTCCGAGAAACATGGTTGAAATAGATGGAAAAGAGTAGGATTCAGGAAAGTTTTATATTCAAAAAGGGAGCTTAAATGCTCTGTGATCAGATTCTCAAGAATAATCAATAGGAGTGTGGAATGTGATGCAGAGATGCTGCACACGCATTTTGTAATGCACAGACATGCACTATCTAAAATTAAGGTGATTCATTTTGGCAAGGTTGTACCTTCTTCAAATATCAGAAGACTTAAGGGATGCAAGTTGTAGGCAGAGGGTCTTTAAAGTTGGACCTCCAGTTTATTGTTATGGGAAGAAAGATAAAGGGACAAGGAATCCTAAAACTGACAAAAGAATAAGCTGAGATTCAGTGTCCGTATAGGATGGTAGAGACACCAAAGATCTATCCATACCTATTCACTCCAGGGAAAACAGATGATACAAAAATGTAGCAGCCTATGAAGGGAGCTGGGATGTGAAAACATTTCCATATAAGCTCCCTTATCACACCAGAGCAGTTACCAGTCTAGGTGGTTCCTTGGTTTCTTTAATCCTATCAATCACTCTGATTCTTCAAATCGCAAATCTCTCTCTCTCTCTTTTTTTTTTTTCCCCCTGGCCAGTGATTCTTATCCCTTTTTACACTGTAAATAACCAAAACTTTACTGTTTGACCTCCAGATTTACAGTCTTCAGTCTCAGTCTCTGTAACTTGATCGCTGAACCAGACTTCACCCCTGCCTTCTTGATATGGTAGGCTTCATCTCATTCCTTTGCAGGGAGAGAGCTTGTAATCAGATATGAAACAATCTGTTTATTACTTTCTTTTTTTTTAATTTTTTTTAAAAGAAATAAATTCAATCTAAGTACAGCTTGGCAAACCTACTGACTCAAGTGTCATGTCAAAACCAGGCTCAAAGAACACTTTCCTATTTATTCAGACATTCCCTTGTACATGGGCACATTCCTCATGGGTCTCCCAACCTGACCAGGCATGAAGATTAATTTTGCTTTGGTGATGATTTAGCCTTTGATCCCTTATTGAGCCTCAGGACAAACTGATAGTTGTGAGGTGGTTACTAGGATATGAATGCTTTGCTATTAGGCAATTGACTGACATCTTATCCTTGTTTCACATAAATCCAGTTCTCAATATTGATAATAGCTTTCAATTCCTGCTGGCGTGAGCAGGAGCTGACTGGATAACCAGGAAATGAAAGACATAACCAGCCCCTTGAGTGATCCTACCCCTTGAAAAAAATAATTGATGAATGACAGAATGCAAATCGTACATTGCATCAGAGAGTCAATTATCACTGTAACCTAGAAATGTTTAGATAGATAGCCAGTATGCACGGAGGGGAAATGCATTTTTCAGTTTAGCAATATTTAACTGGGTCTAGCAGTGATTTTGCATTGTACCAATAATTTGCCTGCTAGTGGTCAGGCAGAGGAAAAAAAAAAAAAAAGGAGTCAAATCTAAGATGCTGGGAGTGGAAAGGACTGCTGGATGGATGGCAAAAGGAATTGTCACCATTCAGTTACGGCTGTCACGGGGTTGTGACAGAATCTTGGGTTTGATGCCTGTCAATAGAACAGAAGAGAACTGCCCCCCCCAAAAAAAATTCTGCAGTGACCTTGCAAAATAGGACACAGAGAATCACCACCTACCTAAACCCAGGGTGTTTGTACAGCAGCTTGTAGCAGCTTTCTTTAGGAAAGCTACAGGATTTGCTATATGAAGCATGATTCTTGTAGCGAAAGTGCCACTGGAGCTGGGGATAAAGAGGATGGAGTCTATCAGAACTAAGTGCAAGCTTTGAGGAATTTGTTTAGGTTAAATTCCACAAATTTTAGGATGGTGATAATAATGGTCATTATGGACCGAGTAGTTTCCAGAGAAAGTGCCTTGAAATTGAAAACAAACTAAAGTAATGCTTAGTGAGAGCAGTTGGTAAAGTGTTACTTCTCCTGAATTACAGTTGTCTTCTTTCTTCTCTGATAATTTGCGACAATTGCATCCTAATGCTATTTCATTGATTTCTACTCCACTTCAGCTCCCATGCTGGGTTCAGTCAGGGTGACAATACACAAACATTAACCTGCTGCTATAGGGAAACCTCCTGCTCACACTTTCTCATAGAAAAATCCTATAGAATTTAAAAGGACTTTAACACAGTTCATAGTTCTGCAGATATTCCTTTGCAAATCCATAGAATTGAATGGGAAGTCAGGGCAGTCATATAGCTTAACTTTCTCTTGTCTTTCATGGGAAGTCTGACACGTTAATTTTAAAAGATGAGGCAGATAATTTGTTGATATATTGAAGCTGTTGCTTTACAAAATGTTACACCTGTTTTGCATATCTGCTTTTGCCAATGAAGGCTTCAGCATCAGCTTACCAGACCAGAGACAATAGGCAGCGTTAATCTGAACCAATGCACAGTGACTGAATGACTGCTATGATAAAGCTAAGAACTATTTTTCTCTGCAGAGAACTTCGTTTGGAGAGTGTGAAACTCCCAGGAACAAAAAAATGATGCCAGGTTTTGGAAGAGTGAAACTTAACACCTAGAAGGCTCACAGAGGCAGGTGAAGCAGTGGGAGATGAAAGAGGAACCTGCTACATGGAGAGAAGAACCAGATAAACATTGATAGGAAGGGGTATAGAACAATTTCAGCCATGGCATCAACTGCCTTCACTAATGGCCAGTTAAACAAGGAGGATTCTCTGGTTCAGATGGCAAGCAGTGAGTTACAGAAGGATCATGGCCCAGCAAACCTTAGCCATAACATTCAGAGTCATGAGAAAAGAACAGAATTTATTTTTTGTCTGCACCTGTGTATCTCCTAATTCAAAATAAACAGCAGTTGTGTCTTGGATTCCTTGCAAAGCCCGTTACATGCTGTACAAGCAAAGCAAACTACAAAAGCAACCTTGTCACACGCTAGGAAAAAATAAAGACCTGTGAGAGAGAGGAAGGGCTGGAACTTCCAGCAGTGCTTCTAGCCCTTTGGGTAAATATTTGTTAAGTTGGGTCCTCTCATGGATCAAACCATAGAAAAACCCAGAGCTCTATAAAAAACTTTCAGAAGCAGTGTTTGTGCAGAAAACTTCCACGTCGTCACCTCCTCAGAGATATGCTTCTCTTTTCCCTCCCATCTTCGCTATGGACAATTCCCACCAGGAAACAAAGCCACACACAAGGAGTTTGGATAGTGTTCTTCACAAAATGTCCCACCTAAACTGAACCCCAGGTTCCATCCCACCCCTGGGCAGAGCCTGCAGGGAGGCTGTGTTGTATGCCTGGGAAACAGTTCAAGTGGTGCATTCCCCCTCCATCACCATTTGAAATGTTCTGCAGGTGCCAAGGTTCTGCATCAGGCTTCCAGAAAATCTCAGCCAAGAGGGGCTATGCTACAAAGAGATGCCCTGAGCCCAGGAGAGAAATTAGAGGACAACAAAAATATTTGTATGACTTCAAGAAGAAATCCTCCAAACTTAGACTAGTGCCTACCTCTTCACTTTATACCTGATGTCACAGCCATTGCCAGAGAAGTGGAGTGAGACAAAGGTACACCTGTTTAAGAAGTGGGTATTTACTTTCTTTCATCATCTGGGTTGGCCACCACAATACATTTTGCACTTCTTCACCAGTCAAGCATGATGCCCTAACTTAAATAGCACAGGACACAAAGTCAGCGTTTGTTCTTGTGAATGACAAATTCCCAGTCACTAGGACACCAGCCTAGGTAAGGCACACAAGAAGATCAACATAGAATCAGAATGGTAAGGTTAGAAGGGACCTCAAGGATCATCTAGTTCCAACCCCCTGCCATAGGCAGGGACACCTCCCACTAGTACAGCTCACTCAAGGCCTCATCCAACCTGGCCTTGAACACCTCCAGGGAGGGAGCAGCCACAACCTCCCTGGGCAAGCTGTGCCAGTGCCTCACCACCCTCACTGCAAAGAACTTCCTCCTGACATCCAGTCTAAATCTTTCCTCTGCCAGTTTAAACCCATTGCCCCTTGTCCTGTCATTGCAAGACTTTGTCAATAATTTCTCCCCAGCCTTCCAGTAGCCCCCTTCAGATCCTGGAAGGTTACTCTAAGGTCTCCCGGAAGCCTTCTCTTCTCCAGGTTGAAGAGCCCCAACTCTCTCAGCCTGTATGGGTATGTATTTGTCTACAAATTTTCTATAGTTACTATGTCCTTTTCTTTTCCTAAGCAATGACATACAAATACATCATAAAACACTGAAGCATCGTATGGGAAAATAAGTCTCAAAGACCAATGACCTTTCCTGAAAGCTCAATGGCAAACTAACTGAAATGAACATAAAAAAATACAACAATCTGATTTTGATTACTATGTTATGCCTACACAAGGGAAAGATTCTGGGGGGAAGAAAAAAAAAAAAAGAAAAAAGCTCCAAACCCAGAGTGAGGTTTTCACAGATGTTACCTTGCTAGGGTTCCCACTATATTTGACAGGATAAGCCGGAAGAGAGCCTATTTTTGTATCTTGGGCTAAGCTGTTAGAAGCTATTTTTAATTCTACTGTAATGATCAGTACTTTCATTTCCCTCAGCAGACCAACAAAAAACCCAGAAGACAAAGTCATGCAATAGGGAATAATAAGCTGCAGTGAAAGAGCCAAGGAGTTAGCTCAAAGCTGCTAATTCTACAAACAGAGGATGATGAACATATTAAAAGGAAGGGAAGAAAGAATAAAAAAAAAAAAGAAAGTTTTTCAAAACATGAAGGAATCTCTACTGTTTGTGGATGTCACCAAAAATAGCCAACCATAATAGGACAGATACAAACTCCTACACTTGTGATGATCTGTACAGGGTTTATAATTTCCATAAGTTAAGCAGTCAGCACTCCATATGCATGTCGTGCTCAGATGTATGCAAACTAGATAGCTCTGAATTTCTCTATAACTTCATGTTCTTACTGTATAGAATTGGAGTTACACCTAAGCATCATTGTAGATACATCACTTTTCTGTCCTTCACCCTGCAAGATACAGTCCTCATTACATGCAGATAACACAAGGTGCATCCCTCCAAATTTTGTTGTCCTTCAGTCCACATAGCAGCTAAGCAGATTGCTGGCTTTTTACAGCATTTCCCTCTGCTAGACTTCACTATGCTAAAGCTTTTCGGATGCTCATTTTCCTTAACTGGGAAATTCCACTTAAATTCAAGCTATGAATTCATGAAGCACACCTTGAGAATCTGCTTGCCAGAACTCCTGGATTAACTGATCCATTTGCATAACAGTAAACTTAATGTTGCACTTCCAGAGCTTGTGTCCTCTAAATTGCACTTACTGATGAAACTCAAAATCCTCTAAAAGGGTTTTCCAACCTAAACCAATTTGTAAAGTTGTTTTGGTTCCTTTTTTTTTTTTTTTTTAATCTAAAACATTAAAGAAATTAAAGTGATTGGCATATAATTAGATTAATTATTCATATCTTCCGAGTTGCTTTAATTCTAATATATAAAAAAAGATTAAATATCCACTCAAAGGATTAAGCAAAAAAGTCAAGCAGCAGCAACACATTTACATTACCTTAGTGTGCAAATTATAAAACTAATTAGTCTAAAGTTTCATAAAAATGAATTGGATCTTCATTCACAGCCTGACACAACTTTACATATTCAAAATTGACACCCGTATTATTTTCTTGTGTTTGTAGCACAAGTCAGCCTCCTGCCTCTGCAACTGGCATTATGCTAGAACAGCTCTGCTTTTGTTCTAGCTGCTGAAAATTAAAACTTGACCTAAATTTATAAAAAGCTAAAAGTGTTGCAGTCAACTGCACGGAAATGAAAAGTCCAAGAGAGCCTCATTATAAATCTTAACACCGATACAGTTGAAACGGTCTGAAATAATTCTATATGAAAATCAAAAGGTTGGTTTGGTTGCTTTTTTTTTTTTTTTTTTTGAGGCTTCTTTCTGATCTAGATTTCTTTCTTCTGAAAGTGCATGCAATTTCCAGTGTGCATACTGTTTTCTCCTCATCTCAAACCATGTGAACATTCATTAAAAATCCAAGGCTGTGTACGATAAACAACCATAGCCCTTTCCTTTGAAAACTGCTCTTTTCTGAACAAAAAGAGGTTTCAGATGACTACAATGAGAACAAAAAAAAAAAAAAAAAAAAAAAAAAAAAAGAAAGAAAGAAAAAAAGGAAAAAGACTTTCCTGTTCCAAGCTTTTTTTTCTACCCAAACCAACAAGGGCAGTTTCTAGGAGGTAATGAGTACTCTTAAATATCATCAACATTCTCTATGGTCAGATATTCTTCTTCTGGGTAGAATAAAAACTATTAAAGAATAATATTTCCGTTAGCTCATTCACTACTGAAAAGAAGGAAAAAAAAAACCCAAACCAACAACGATCATATCTAGAAGATAATGTCTGTTTTGATCTTGTGGGCAAAGAAACAGAGTGTTCTAGAGTCTTCAGGTTGTTACTCACCCTTATCAAAGGTAAAATGAAACTCACTGCTTTTAGCAGTTTTCCAAAGAATTGCTGTGCCTATTTTTAGCCACGTAAGCTATGCAGCACTTCAAAAGCAGCCTGCACTGTATCAAAGTGTGCTTGCTCAATACACGAGGCCTGTAGGAAGTTAAACAAGATTACCTGAAGAAAATCCTAAATTGACTATGCATGTTGAAGATGTCCAGTGAAACCTGAAGGCAAGTGTCAACAGTTTCAAAATGAAACTATAAGAAATGACCATTAGAAACTTTTCCTGAAATGAACCCTGCTGCTTCATGCTTTCAAACAGTTGGACCCTCATCTACTTCTTTAGGTGTGCTGAGCAGGCTAGCTCCTTTTCAAGAGCCAAAGAATCACAGAATGTCAGGGGCTGGAAAGGGCCTCAAAAGGTCATCCAGATCAAACCTCCCTGCCAGAGCAGGATCACCTAGATCAGATCACACAGGAATGTGTCCAGGTGGGTTCTGAATATCTCCAGAAAGAGAGAGAGAGACCCCACAAGCCCCCTGTGCAGCCTGTTCCTGTGCTCTGTCACCCTCACAGGGAAAAAATTCCTCCTCATGTTTACATGAAACTTCCTATGCCTCAGCTTCCACCCATTGCCCCTTGTCCTGTCATCGGGCATCACCCAGCAGAGCCTGGCTCCAGCCTCCTGGCACTCACCTTTACTTATTGATAAACATTGCTGAGGTCACCTCTCAGTCTCCTCTTCTCCTAAAGAGGCTAAAGCAGCCCAGCTCCCTCAGGCTCTCCTCGTAAGACAGATGTTCCATTCCCTTTGTAGCTCTGTGCTGGACCCTCTCAAGCAGTTCTATGTCCCTCTTGAACTGGGGTTAGGGGCTGGGACAGTTTTGTTCGGAGACCTACGGGTGGGAGAATTTTGCTCACAAACCTATAGGCCGGGAGAGTTTTGCTCATACACCTTGATTTTGCGAAACGTTTGCTAACTGTTGGCCACAACTGTGAAGCCAGGCAGCGATGGCTGACAAAGCAAAAGTTCAGAGCTCCAGTCAGGCCAGCACAGATGCTAACAGCACTCCAACAAAAAGGGAAGGGAGGCTTTTTCAAAACACTTTCCTCTACAGCTCTGCTATGTGCATCATGCAATTAACTCCTTGATGGGGTTAGGAAGCAATATTTTGTTAGGACTGATGGAAGGATCTTTACATGATGAGAAAAAATCATCTTAGATGGACTATTATAGTTCATTTCAACACCAAGTGGCTGGCTATTAGGCAGCTGGAAGTTCTGGTGATAATAGAAAAGATAATTAGGCTAGTTCATTGACAGCAGAAGGAGCACTTGCCCTGCCATGAAGGCAGCTAAAAGTTTGAAGAAATAAGAAAAACTAGAAGGAAGGTAAATTCACTAGAATAAGCATTTGGTGCTTTAGAGCATAATTATCAGAAAGAAAACACGTTGTTTAGCATACTTTATGTTAATGGAGGGCTAGCATGGCCCACTGTGCATAATTTAGCTGAACAATTGATAAGAAATTTTAATACATATATATATATGATTACGGCTACAGAAAAAAAAGACAAAACACAAGAGAGATCATAATAGGCACACGTGAACTCTGAAGGCCTAATTACATCACGGGGGAGGGTAAGCAGTTACTGCTGAATCAAGCAGAAAATTGGGGTAATTTGTAAACAGGTAGAGCTGTTATCCAGGTGTGCCAGCATGTGCGTGGGGGCTGGCAGTGGGGCTTCGAACTGAGGACTTCCATCTGCGTTACAGAGCAAGCAGCACAGCTAAATGCTTCCCTCAGCTTAACCAAAGGAAATTCAATACAGAAAAAGGGCCAAATAGCCAGCCCTGCCTCCCTGCTGCAGCCCACTACCCAGCTCCTAGCCAGGAGCTGGATAACCCAATGCAGTGGGATGTTTGTGGGAAAAGAAATGTTGTCCGTGGGTGAAACCTGAAGTTAGTGCTTGGTTGTGAGAAGCTCAGAGATAAAGCTAACTGACTTGGTATCCTGCCATCAGTACCCTCCCTAGTGCACTGAGAACAAAATATTTCATACGTGACTCCCTGACAGCAGAAGGATCCACGGACAGGCAAGCTGCTGCCAGCAATGCCTGGTGAGGGCATGACCTCTCACCCAGAGGAGAGAGGATTTTCTTTAGGTGGACAGTTACAGGAAGGGGAAAGGGAAACCAGTTGCTAAGCAAGAAGTACAGCAAAGGTACAGTAGAATGGATGGGAGAAGATGTCTTCACTGGCCAAGTGCCACAGAAAAAGGTTTGAAACTGTTTTTTAGAACAAAAATACATACTGGTACATGATTTTGAAACAAGTTAAAATACCTACTGGTGCCTTCAAAAGTAGGAGTCTGAGTTTCACTCTGACCTCTGCCAGTAAGAGATATCAAAGTGAGCTGGTAGGTATGTGACCATCTGCCATTTACTGAACCATTGCAGCTACATAGTAACCTACTTCAGGACAGTTTTATTGTATAGCCAAGTGCCTAGCCTTAGCACATTAAAAAGGTGGGAAGTAAAAGAAAACACTTTGGGAATCCTCGCATCTCATATCGAGCTCACAGATGCAAAATTTTCAGCCTGGAGTTTTAAGCAGAAGTTCACAAAACAGCTCCTGACAGCACTGCATGTGATATATTCTCCATGTTTTTGGGAAGGCCATTCCAGTTGCATTGCTGTGGTAGACACCTATCAGATTTTACTAAGAAGACCAAGCACCTTAGCTCCTCCCACACAGCCCTTCCACGCACACACAGCAATTCTGGCAGGTGCAGGGTGTGCGTTCCCCGCCGTGTTCATTCTTCCGATTAGCAACATACAAAGCAACAATAAAGCAGGCCTTTAGAAACTGGCATAGTGGCACTGACAACCCCCAGAGCCCTGTCATGCAAGGACAGACCTGCCAGCACCACAGCCCTCCAGAAACCCCAACAACAGCTACCAGCGATGGAAGGCTCCCAGGAGCCATTAAGCAGCTGTTCCCAGGCCATAGAGGCCTGGACCCTGAGGGAAGCCCTCTAAGGTGCATGAACTGTTACGGTTCATGCATGTTTATGTTGCATCTCTGCTGTGTTGTTTTAAAAGGGTCTCCAGTATGACCAGCCAGCCCCAGCCACCAAATCCCAGCTGAAGCTTGCAACGGAATGCAAGGATGAGGAGTGGGCAGTGCAAACTGTAGAAAGCTCAGACTGTTTTCTAATGATTTTTTTTTTTCCTTCCACATTAAACCTCCCTCCATCTGTGCCTTTTGGTGCCAGACAAACCAGTAATTATCAGGAAATCCCTTCACTTTTAATCTACATCAGTATGAATGCAATCTCAGAGCAACCCACGGTGACTGGAAGCTATTATTTTCATAGGAAATAATAGTGACTGGAAGTGATAACTCACAGTGCTCAGTGTGTGTGTCATCATCTGATAACATGCAAGGTTGTACATCCCACCACATCGTTCTGGTGCAGGGCTATGATAGCCTTTATTAAAGGGGAACGATTGAAGCAGGAACCTTGTCAAATCTGCAGGGGAGGCTGCGGGGGTTGTATCAACGTGGAACTTCCATTCATTATATATGGTCATAAAAATTTGGGGCCTCGAAACTGGCAGCGTGAAAAGCTGTTTTAATTCGAGCTACAATTCTCCTTCATGCTTTCAGTCATTGACTATGTCTCAGATAAACATTCATTTGGGAGACCAAGATTATGGCACATGGAAAAGAAAAAAAAAAAAAAAAAGAGAAAGAAAAGAAAAAAGAAAATAACAACCCAAGGATATTTAGTTCTCCTCCCACAAATTCTTCCTGGAAATATTCTTGCAAAATCCTCTGCCCACTTGAACAGTATGCTTATGATTAACTGCAGATGAGCCCAGTAGCTTGCATATGTAGTTAATTTGCTCTAAATTTCCATGCTGTATTATAACACTAATGATCACTAATAATAGACAAACCCACAGTTTATTGAGTAAGTAATTTCAGACATTAAGGGTTTTTTTTTTTTTAATCATGTGACTAGGATCAGGTTGACCAATTTAAACTGGGCAGAAAAAGATAAATAATGTGTAAATCAATCACAACAGCAGCACGCTCTGTTTCTTTGCAAAATGATGGGGATTGATCGGTGAGAAGGCCCTGCTTGTAACTACTGCTAGGAAATGGAGTCAATAAACTTCCATGTTCAAGAGTAAAAGGTCAGATGTGGAAGGAAGTTTATACCTGAACTGCAAATGTAATTTTGTCACCTGACTAAACGGGCTCAGATGAGCTTGCTTTTTGGCCTGATGGGTAAGGCATGCTTTTAAAGGATAATGAAGACAGATAACATGCCAGGCAGCCAGTAAAAAGGAAACCATGCTAAGCACAGACAAAACTTTGTAAAAAATAGTTTCACTCCGGATTGTGGTCAAAGCTGTCTTCTAAAATCATGCAAGCAAGATAGCCATCATGTGCCATCTCAGAGACAGTTATTTCAGGACTAAAAGAGATACCTACATTTGGGTTTCCTTCATAGGAATTTTAGTTTTGATTGAAGTGTTTATTTTTAACCTTTGAAAACACTGAAGGTTCCTTAATTTAAAATTCTGTCTTGCACATTTGTAATTAGTTGCTTTAAAGAATAGTTTAAAATAGAAAATAACTAAGCTACATCTCGTCAGACCACACCTGGAGTACTGCATGCAGTTCTGGAGCCCCCAGCAGAGGAAGGACATAGAACTGTTGGAGCGGGTCCAGGGGAGGGCCACGAAGATAATCAGAGGGCTGGAGCAGCTCTCCTATGAGGACAGATTGAGAGAGATGAGGCTCTGCAGCCTGGAGAAGAGAAGGCTTCCAGGAGACCTGATAGTAGCCTTCCAGGATCTGAAGGGGGTCTACAGGAAGGCTGGGGAGGGACTATTTACAAGGTCTTGCAATGACAGGACAAGGGGCAATGGGTTTGAACTGGCAGAGGGGAGATTTAGACTGGATGTTAGGAAGAAGTTCTTTGCAGTGAGGGTGGTGAGGCACTGGCACAGGTTGTTCAGGGAGGTTGTGGCTGCTCCCTCCCTGGATGTGTTCAGGGCCAGATTGGACAAGGCCTTGAGTGAGCTGTACTAGTGGGAGGTGTCCCTGCCTATGGCAGGGGGTTGGAACTAGATGATCCTTGAGGTCCCTTCCAACCTTACCATTCTATGATTCTACATTTAATAACTTCATGAGTGATTAGTGTACTTGAATGATGAGTACCTGCCTGTGGCAGTCTGACTTGCAAGATACATTGAGAATCTTGAATGAAGTTTTGTTTAGTATAAAGGATTATTAAGTTTTTAGAAAGCAAAGGACATTAAGGGAAGAAATTTCTTGGATTTATCCTTGTATTTTGCTATATGTGCCTCAGATGCAGACTTCACTCCAGCAGAAGGAAGCTGTACATACATCTCTCCAGAGCCTGATAGTAATGCTTAGAGGTATAGACAGAGGACAAAGCTTTAATGTTTCCACAGCACTCTTCTGGGAATGAGAGTTAGCATGTGAACTTGCACCCAGTTATCTCATGACTGCAGTTTACCCTCAATCACAAGACAAAAATACTACAGAATATACTGTGGGGAACAATTCTTGATTGTTTCCAGGGCATGGATTAAGTGTAGCCAAATGACTCTTTTAACTCACAGACTTTCATGGCCAGCAGGCCAGTCAAGTTCTTCATCTTTAAATCAAAAACATGGAAAAAGAAAACAATACATTCCACTTTTTCTTATGCATTTTTACCACACTCTGTAAAAATACATATTTTTCAATTTTATTTTATTTTGTTTTATTATTTTTAATATTTTTTTTAAATTTAATTTTATATTAATGCAACTAATTGCATGCATGGATATGTAGTGTCATGTCCTGGAGTGATTCTGTACTGACAAGTCTAACATATCAGAATCTATAGAATCTTGGAATTAAAAAAACCCACAATTGTCCATTGTGCACGTGTGTTAAACATTGCAAATTCCTTCTGCTGAAGTAGTGGGATGCTTTATCAAAAAGCAGGAGCAAAGAGAAGATAAACACAGATTAAAAAGGAAAGAATATAATAAAGAGACTGAGAGATGTCAAAACAAGATGATTCTGAGGCTTTTACTTCCTCACCTGTGTTTCAAGAAAGTCATCTCTAGCACCTTCAGGAGAGACCGACACAGTTAGCTCCAGCCTTAACACCTTAACAAAGCATTAAATACTGTATGGAAATGACCAATTCTGTTTCACTACTGATTTTTCTATGAAAGCCCAGGCTAGGTGAAAAACAAAGATATCTGTTTGCCTCTGGTGCACTACAGTAAACGACTGAGCCCATGCTGAAAGCTCTGATGATGCTTCCCAAATGAGGAAGCTCTGCTCAGTGCAGCTGCTTTGAAAAAAAATGAGGATTCCCCTCAGCAGCAGAGGAGGGCAAGCTCATTTTTTCAGTCTTGAAGGAAAAAACAAATCCAAACCAAACAGAGTAAGCAGAATCAGAGTGGCTATTCCATTATCAACCAGCCCAAAGTGAAGAACTGTTGCAGCCAAGTGCTGTTCAAAACATGACATTTCGGCCATTAGCTAACAGGTTGTAGATTCAACCATGCACAACATCACTGAAGTATGGGATCAGCCAGCAATGCTCTTCACTCTGTTTGCTCTAAAGGCAGTTGCACTCACAACAATCTCTGCTTTATTCATTTGCAGAGTGTTCCTTCTGATAGGCAGCCTGACTTAAAGCAGCCACTTTTATCTTGGAGTGTAATTCTCCATTGGTACATTGAGAGAAACACTTCGCACCTTGTAAACTTTTAGATAGCACTACTGAGCCAAAATGGACTCAGTATTTTTAAGGACTCGTGGACCAAGTGTGACTGAAGTCTGCATGAATCATCTGCATTCAAGCCATAGTACTGGCCCTGAAATATCTACTGACTCAGTGCACTGTCAGCAGAATATGCTTAAGCATATCTCTTTTTTCGTTTTTTGGGGTTTTTTTTAATTATTATTATTTAACACATTTTAAA
This sequence comes from Eubucco bourcierii, assembly GCA_013396675.1. Classification (NCBI taxonomy): domain Eukaryota; kingdom Metazoa; phylum Chordata; class Aves; order Piciformes; family Ramphastidae; genus Eubucco; species Eubucco bourcierii. The sequence goes on from VWZE01010457.1 coordinate 454,767, forward strand.
CATTAACTTTGTATGAAAAATACTAGGGTGAAAATAAAGGTTCTAATCCAAAAGTACCCTCACGTTTTATTAAAAATCATTAATTGATCCCCTGGTAATTCAGAGGATGCATGCTAGGTTTCTTTTATCTGGTTTATATATGTAAAAGTAGATATGGATAATTAAGCTGACTTGCCAGAGCCCTTGTTTTCCTAGGGCAGGTCAGAGTGAGAGCTCCTCAAGTTACAGGGTATGTCCATACCATAATGATGTACAAGTTCTATCTCAGCTAGTCAAGTGAACTGCCCTATCTGACCCTAGTTGTTAGCCTGTGGACCATCACAAAGTCTTTGCCACTCTACATCCTTCAACAGGGCCCTAAACTCTATCTCAGACTCATCTGGGCCATGCAGTGTCAAACCCTCCTGCCTAACTTCACAGTACCTTTTCTTCGGTGGCTGGAGTTAGTCTCAAGCTCACCCACGCTCCTCCATTGCACCCTCCTGCCTCATTGGTGTCGACCTAACTGTTCCACGAAAAGCTGGGCCTGGATGTGGGAACTCCAGGAAAAAAATTAGTAGAGAAACAGCACAGTTTACTCAGAGTAAGGCACTGAAGAACATTGAGAGGAAATCACTTGTGGGAAGCAATGCTTAAACAGTAGCAATTCACACATCCCAGGCAATCAGGTCCCCCTAAACCACATTTCAAGCACAGCTTTTCTCTTAGATGTTAAAACATATCCTGCCTGCATGGCTTCCCCCCCCCACCAACCAAGTGATTCCTGGATCATTTTTCTTCCATTTAAACATTTTAAATGGAAGCTGCTCTGGTTTTGCTAGCCTAGAAATTCAACCAGAACTTCACAAATTTATTTCCCCAGCCCAGTTCTAATAAAAGATCTTGTAAGTGCAGTGTCCATTCTCTCCATCCTCAATGGATACAAATGGGAACAACTGTCATGGGCTTTGACTACACTGTTGATCTTTGTATGAGGAAGGAGATAATACACATCAGTCTTGTAGAGGGGTTGACTGTGCTATATCCACTGAAGTGAAGAGGAACAATAATTTTATTTTAGCATGAAAATGAGATGAGATCACTGGGAGCACACAATGGCTGAGCCACAATCTTACACAGCAACTTCTAAGAATAAAAGTCTCGTTGAAATAATGATGTGGTGCATAAGCAGTGGTTCAAAACCTGCAAGAACACCTCTTGGGCTGAATGCAGTTTCAGAAAGAGACAACAGATCTAATTTCTGTATGACAATTGCTCATGATGCTCATTTGGAGAGTCAAAATATCAATCTCCTGAGAGTTTCAGCTTTACGAATGTCTGTGGAAACAAGTTTTCATTCCACTTCCTTTAGCACAGCTATTTAGCACAGATATTTGTCAGGCTTGGCTAAGAGCTGTATCTACAGAATAATAAAAAAAAAATAGGTCTTTAAAAAAAAAAACAAAAAAACCCAGCAAAGTAGTATTTTAAAATAAGGGTTAAACTTGGTAATTTGCATCAATGAATTTCAGCTTGCCTTGCCCATCTTAAAACTCCAGGGCCTACATCCAGGTACTTAATACCAGCAATATAATTTTAAAGCTGCTAAATAATCCTTTTATGGTAGGTAGCAGAGCACTGCTGGACTTGAAAAATGGAATTAAAAGTAACTGGATTTTTAGCAATGTGAGGATGTTAGAATTAGAGTTGCAAAAGCATTTAGTTATATTAGTAGGATGACCAATTAAAAATTACCTACCCAAAAAAGAAATCTCATCTATTAGACGCTTGTCAAAATTTTGGATGGGACAAGTAATATCACAATGAGATTGTGATATCACAATATCATTGGAGTACTGTGTGCAGTTCTGGAGCCCCCAGCACAGGAAGGACATGGAAATGTTGGAGCAGGTACAGGAGACCATGAAGATGCTCAGAGGGCTGCAGCAGCTCTCCTATGAAGACAGGTTGAGAGAGTTGGGGCTCTGCAGCCTGGAGAAGAGAAGGTTTCCAGGAGACCTTAGAGTAGCCTTCCAGGATCTGAAGGGGGCCTACAGGAAGGCTGGAGAGGGACTACTGACAAGGTCTTGCAATGACAGGACAAGGGGCAATGGGTTTAAACTGGCAGAAGGGAGATTTAGACTGGATGTCAGGAGGAAGTTCTTTCCAGTGAGAGTGGCGAGACACTGGCACAGGTTGCCCAGGGAGGTTGTGGCTGCTCCCTCCCTGGAAGTGTTCAAGACCAGGTTGGATGAGGCCTTGAGTGAGCTGTACTAGTGGGAAGTGTTCCTGCCTATGGCAGGGGGTTGGAACTAGATGATCCTTGAGGTCCCTTCCAACCTTACCATTCTATGATTCCTGTTGTCTTTATATCTCAGCAGAGGTCTGTGTGCTGCTCTTCACCAGAATCTTACACAACGTGTCAGAATGCAAGTTATGCAACACTCAAAGATATTTTTCAACTGGATGTTTCAATACCTAATCTGAATTTATTGTGGAGGATGGAAGCTAAGAGAATGCTAAAGAGGCCTCTGCACCGCTGAACTGGCAGATACTGCAATTCATTTGCCATCTCATGTTAATTAGCTTTCCTTGCTATTCAGGGAACAGAGCGCACTAGGAGAAAAGTGGCACGTTTCATGCTTTCTAGACTTGATTGAGATCACATCTTTTCAGCAGCAGCTGGCATTTCTGTGGGCACAGTAAACCAGAGCTGGGTGTAGCTGCACTGAATTTCCAACCAAAAGCGCTTGGCTCTCTGCAGAGGAGCAACAACAGCAACATGGAAAGGCCCCTGTGAACAGATGTTCCGTGCTACAAGAAGCAACAACAACAGTGTGAACCAAGTCTCTGCCACTGGTTCTTCTCAAAGCAAATATCCACTCTAAGGAAATTCTGAAAAACCCTGTGATAAGAGACACTCAAAATGTGAAGTCTGAGAAAAACACCTGAGAGAAGCAAACAGAGATTCAGGAGCACTGAACCTTGTCTATTTCCAACCCCATCTCTGTTTCATCACTTCATTTTTCCTCTGCCTCATCTGATCATTTTAAAAGCAAGCATGACCACATGCATCTTTTTCAAGTTACTTGAGCTATTTCATGATATTTGAGATATTTCATGCACCTTTTTCAAGTTACTTGAGATTTATAGAGAAAAAGTCTGTGCTGGTTTGAGGTTAATTGGAATATTTTAATGAAAAAAATTATAGGCTGTGAAAAGAAAGCAATGGTGATGTCTGCTCCACTCATAGGCTTGCTGAGATGTATAAGAACAAGAATACAAATATATAGATAAGATAGAGTTTCATTCTCTCTGTCTGCTGGTTTGTCTGCTCACTGCTGAGTAACCTGACTAACTATTCTGCTTCTACCCATCCTGGCTGATCCTCTGAACTCACCTTGCACATAAGCCAGACCCTAGGGTAAGGTAGAGGGGTGGAAAGAAGGTGAAAAGGTAGTTGGGGACCCCTCCTGAGGACTCTGATTTCTGGGAAGGGGATTGCATTTCTGTATTACCTTTAACTTGTATATTTCTATAAACATTCCTGTATATTGTATCACAGTATCACCAAGGCTGGAAGAGACCTCAAAGATCATCAAGTCCAACCCATTACCACAGACCTCAAGACCAGACCATGGCACCAAGTGCCACATCCAAACCCGCCTTGAACACCTCCAGGGACGGTGACTCCACCACCTCCCTGGGCAGCCCATTCCAGCAGTCAATGACTCTCTCAGTCAAGAACTTTCTCCTCACCTCCAGCCTAAACTTCCCCTGGCACAGCTTGAGACTGTGTCCTCTTGTTCTGGTGCTGGTTGCCTGAGAGAAGAAAGTAACCTCCCCCTGGCTACACCACCCTTCAGGTAGTTGTAGACAGCAAGAAGGTCCCCCCTGAGCCTCCTCTTCTCCAGGCTAAACAATCCCAGCTCCCTCAGCCTCTCCTCATAGGGCTTGTGCTCGAGGCCTCTCAACAGCCTCGTTGCCTTTCTCTGTATTGTGCTAAACTGTAAGTAGAGCTTCAGTCCTTAACTTCCAACTGGGTGAGTCTAATCTGGGTGTTTTTTTCATAGTGTGTGAGGGGGTGGGGAACTACTCCCAAACCATCACAAAATCCTACTAAATGGCTAGGTAGATTAGCAGCCATGCTGTCGCCTTTGCAGATGGTTCTTCAGTAGAAACCAGATTATCCCCCCTCAAATTCACAAGGAAATGTTTGCCTTACATTGGTAGACTAGCTCTATCTTTCAGGTGGAACCAAAATAACAGAGTGCTGCAAAACTCCCATACCAGCAAAAAAATCAAAGCAGCAAGCTGGTATGGCAGGAGTGGGACAGAATTAAGGTAATATAGGCAATTTGTATCAGAAATACCAACAGTTATTGTCCTGTGTCTCCAACATATTTGGTTTCCTAACCATAGCAATATCACATACAGTCAGCTCGCAGGTGTTTTTTTAATCACAACTTCATCGGAACAAAGCTGCCAGTGCAGAAATTATGAAGATATTTCCTGCCACAACCATGCCATTAATTCATCACTGTTACTGCCTGTGCTTAGCAAAGTGTTCTGTCAAACACAGCTCTGACACAAGAACACAAGATCCATCTCTAAGTGGGAATTTATTACACCAGTGCACGATCCACACCTTTTAGTGGTATCTCCACTGTGAGGATCTGTGAGGCTCGTTCTCAGGGATGCCAATGGACACAGCTCAGGTATAAACCTCATGCAGGCCCTTCTGAGATGGAATATGAATCCTATCAAACATTATGTGACAACAAGAGGTTGCCCCAAATAAGTTTGGAGCCCACTTAGAAACACCGGAGAGGACTGATTAGCTACTTGGTCAGTACTGCAAAGATTCAAAGATTTCATTGTGTTGAAGGGACCTTCAAAGATCATCTTGTCCAACCACCCTGCAGGCAGCAGGGACACCTCCACCTAGATCAGGCTGCTGAGGGCCACATCAAGTCTGATTTGAATGTCTCCAGGGATGGTGCCTCAACCACATCCCTGGGCAGCCTGTAGGCTCATATTGCTTGTGGAGTTTCCTCAATTTAACTGAAGGAGTATGTTGTGTCTTTCATTTACAAGCATGCTCTAAACCTACAACAATTGCATTCATGCCATAGATAAAAGATCTGGCTGAAGAACGGCCTCGTTGCCTGTGTCTTAATGAACTGAAACCATGGCACAGCCAGGACTGAAAAATACTCTACTGAGCAACTGAGAACATTCTTCAGAGTAGCTGTTTCCCCACAGGACCAAAAAGTTAAGAGCAGAGTTATAGATTTGGCCTTCTTCTGAGGGATGGTGTAGCTTATTGTAAGGAATAATGGTTGGCACTGACTTTGTGGTGAAGTCTGCAGAGGCATCTTAACCTGTCACAGCTAATGGGTTTTGTTATGGATGCCAAAGCATAACATGGTGAGAGCATTTGAAGAAAGAAGCATAAAAAATATCTAAAGCATTGATAGTCTCAGGAGCAATTTAAAAAAAGAAAAAAAAATTTTTTAAATTATTTTCTTTTTTTTGGTCCAGTGGTTTTCAGAAGCCCTACAAACACTGGAGGAGAGCGAAGTTGATGAAGAAACAGCAAAATGTCTGAGGGAATAAAAGAGCTGCAAAAGTTTTTTTAACTAATACAAAATCATTACAAAGTCCTGGGTAGACATGCATTTTTAAACAACGGCTGTAATAACGGAAAATTAGGCTCCATGACTTATTCATAGGCCTCTGGTTAACGCTGTGCTCCATTTCAGGCAGTTTGCTTTATAAACAGCATCTTCAGGTGCGATGCTGTTGTTTGGGCCATGCAGTAGGCACAATAACTACCTGTTCTCATGTGTTACAGACCATGTCTCTGCAGTCTGTAACCACACAGATTGCAGATGATGGAAGAATTGCATCTGTTTGGAAAGGTAGAGAGAACCCCAAGTGGAGTACTGTGTGCAGTTCTGGAGCCACCAGTACAGGAAGGATGTGGAACTGTTGGAGGGGGTCCAGAGGAGGCCATGAAGATGATCAGAGGGCTGCTGAGCTCTACTATGAGGACAGGCTGGGAGAGATGGGACTCTTAGAATCATAGAATGGTAAGGTTGGAAGGGACCTCAAGGATCATCTAGTTCCAACCCCCTGCCATAGGCAGGGACACCTCCCACTAGTACAGTTTACTCAAGGCCTCAGGTTTCATTGAGCAAACGTCAATATATGGTTTCTCTCTCAGGTTTCTCTTCAGCCTGGAGAAGAGAAGGCTTCCAGGAGACCTTAGAGTAGCATTCCAGGATCTGAAGGGAGCCTACAGGAAGGCTGGGGAGGGACTATTTACAAGGTCTTGTAATGACAGGACAAGGGGCAATGGGTTTAAACTGGCAGAGGGGAGATTGAAACTGGTTGTTAGGAGGAAGTTGTTTGCAGTGAGGGTGGTGAGGCACTGGAACAGGTTGCCCAGGGAGGTTGTGGATGCTCCCTCCCTGGAGGGGTTCAAGGCCAGGTTGGACGAGGCCTTGAGTAACCTGTACTAGCGGGAGGTGTCCCTGCCTATGGCAGGGGGTTGGAACTAGATGATCCTTGAGGTCCCTTCCAACCTTACCATTCTTCTATGATTCTATGATAAATATTTTCAATTTCAAATTCTGAAACTGCAGTCACCTATTTGACAGAGAAATTGTAAAAATTTAAAGGAGGAAAACAGTATTTGATGAGTCTACAATCTTCATACTTAAGGGATATTCACAGGACCTATAAATCCTCAGTGGAATTAATAATTGAGACTCTTGAAAGCTCTAAAAGGAAATATTAAATATGCAAAATCTTGGTGAAAAGCATAATTAAGGCCCATAAATGCCTAAAAGTTTAAAGGGCAGGCTACCTCTCTCTATGATTTTCCAGTGTAACATTTATATGGAAGTATAACACAATACATTGTTAAGTAGCATTCTATATTACCTTTTTTTTTCCCACACCCATTTTTATCTTTTCCTTTCCATGTTAAATAGTGTATTTTAGACTACAATTTCCAAGATCTCCTGAATTAAATGGATGATATGAAGGCCCATACTCTTGTTTTCTGTTATTAAAAGGTCACTCCTCCAACTTCTCAAAGTTAATAGTGTCTTCTGTGCAGAGTAAATGGCATTTACTTATAGGGCTGAAGCTTTCCCTTCCCTTTTAGCATTAATTTTTTTCCCTTCTATTCTCTTCTAATATTCCTGAGTTGACTTTTCTCCAGTTTTAAGCACAGTTTTTAGTTAAGGAGGAGTAATATTTCATAATGCTTACTGAATGAACACTGTTTTCAATAGTCCTGAATACTTACAGTTAATAATTTAAAGATAACAGATGCTTGGTCCCTTTGACTATCAGATCCTTATGTTTTCGAGAACATGCTGACTTGATAAAAATACCGATCTTCCACTAGAGAGGAAAATAATCAGGGTGGGTTTGGTTTTTTGGTTTTTTTTGTTTGGATTTGGTTTTATTTTGTTGTTGTGGGTTGGGTTTTTTTTGTTTGTTTTGTTTGTTTTTTGGGGGGGTTGTTTTTTTGCATTAACTTATGGAAAGAAAATATTTTCAATTTGTACCAAATGACTTGCAAAAAAATAGCCACACATTACAGCACAGCCTACACACAGCTTCCCCCCTCTCCAAACTGGCACTTTTTCTTGATATTAACCCCACCCTCTGTATTTGGAACACCTTCCCTCTTGGCAGGGATTTGTTTGCTTTTACATCTAAGCACTTCTGCTCACAGCAGGCTGTGAAGTAATGGAAGTTAATATCACACAATTCTGATAACCATCTTGGCTTTTTTCTTCCTCAGTTCCACTGTGACATGAATTTAACAGCTACAATATATATATACAAAAAAACCCCTCCAAAACCTGGTAGATTTAAAGATTAGTTGTTTTATCATTTCAAAGAAGTGATTCCAAGCCTTTCTTATGTACTTTTATTGGCTTTGTAACTCAAGAGCCTGACAGAGTGGGGTAAGTGGAGTGGAATAGAGAAGAAATTCATATGACATAATTCTAGCAAGATATCTCAAGGCCCTTCCAATTCTATAAAATCCAAAGCTGTGATTTTTCTCCTGATAAGATTACTCTCTCATTAGTCCAGCCCATGGGGTTTTTTTGGTTGTTTGTTTTGTTCTGGGTTTTTTTGCCAGAGTTCTGTAACTGGTCAAGTTAGAAACTTCAGTCCAAATGCATTCTTTCTCTTTCACTCTTCTCTGCCATTTTTACATTGTTGAAATATGTTTTGCATTGAAGAGTAAATTTCAGTATAAAAAGGATGAGAGATGACATAGGTTTATCCCAGTTCAAAGGTAGTTACAGACATTAATTTCCACAAATATTCTGATTTCTCACTGTGTAAGTCTTTAAAATGCCATAATGTAACATAGGAAAACAAACATGGTAGTATCAGCAATGAGGTAATCATAGAATGGTAAGGTTGGAAGGGACCTCAAGGATCATCTAGCTCCAACCCCCTGCCATAGGCAGGGACACTTCCCATTAGTACAGTTCACTCAAGGCCTCCTCCAACCTGGCCTTGAACACCTCTAGGGAGGGAGCAGCCACAACCTCTCTGGGCAACCTGTTCCAGTGCCTCACCACCCTCACTGCAAACAACTTCCTCCTAACAACCAGTTTCAATCTCCCCTCTGTCAGTTTAAACCCATTGCCCCTTGTCCTGTCATTACAAGACCTTGTAAATAGTCCCTCCCCAGCCTTCCTGTAGGCTCCCTTCAGATCCTGGAAGGCTACTATCAGGTCTCCTGGAAGCCTTCTCTTCTCCAGGCTGCAGAGCCCCAACTCTCTCAGCCTGTCCTCATAGCAGAGCTGCTCCAGCCCTCTGATCATCTTCGTGGCCTCCTCTGGACTCACTCCAACAGTTCCATGTCCCTCCTGTGCTGGGAGCTCCAGAACTGCACACAGTACTGCAGATGGGGTCTGAGGAGAGCAGAGTAAAGGGGCAGGATCCCCTCCCTCACCCTGCTGGCCAAGCTGCTCTTGCTGCAGCTCAGGACTCGGCTGCGTGTACACACTACAGGTTCATGCTGAGCTTTTCATCAACCCAGAAATGAAATCCTTTCTCTCACAAAGGTGAAAGGGATCAGGACTTGCAGCTGTGATATGTTTTGTCTTTCTAGTCTTAGAATCAAGATCTTAATCTTAAGATGCATCCTTTCAGATTACTTCTGTTGTGGGCATCAGTAAGAAGCCAGCACTGTACCAAGACAGAAGAGACAATATATTAGTCGNGGGGTCTGAGGAGAGCAGAGTAAAGGGGCAGGATCCCCTCCCTCACCCTGCTGGCCAAGCTGCTCTTGCTGCAGCTCAGGACTCGGCTGCGTGCACACACTACAGGTTCATGCTGAGCTTTTCATCAACCCAGAAATGAAATCCTTTCTCTCACAAAGGTGAAAGGGATCAGGACTTGCAGCTGTGATATGTTTTGTCTTTCTAGTCTTAGAATCAAGATCTTAATCTTAAGATGCATCCTTTCAGATTACTTCTGTTGTGGGCATCAGTAAGAAGCCAGCACTGTACCAAGACAGAAGAGACAATATATTAGTCGATAATGCCTTTGTAAGAACATCAGCCCCTTAGCCTCGTGTTTTGCTGCCATAAAGGTTCAGCTCTCTATATACATGTTATACATAAAAGGCAACCAAACCCTTAAGAACTAGTTTAGCCATGTAGGCAGAGATGCCTAGGTAATATAAGAGTGTATAGGTGTGTTTGGATTAGGATTAACAAAGATAAGAATGGCACTTGCGATCACAAGAAGACCAAGAGAGCACTCCCCTATGACATTCCTAAAGATGGGAGGAATTGTATGTTGCCACAGGTGAATAATTCAGGTTGCGCTGTAGTTCTAACAGCAAAGCACTGGACTCTCACAACTGTTTAGTGCCAACAGGAGCCTGATTATCAGGTTGTTATTCTTCTTTGCACAGCTGCTGTTCTCTGTGTTTTATATGCTCATCCATGAAGTAGTGAAACAGGACTCCCTGGACAACTTTTTAAGACCTGGGTTGTAAGTTTGTTCGCCGCTTCACGGCACCTGCTATTTGGGCATTTAGCTCCCATAGTTTCCTTCAGCTATTTTCAGGCTTCAGTTTGCTTTTGGTCTGTTTTGAAGCCTGACTTAAAATGCTTACTCTGGTAGCTCAGTTCCCCTTCTAATGGATGGTTGTTCACGTCTTAAATCACCCGTGGTACTGAAGTACATCATATCAGCTCCAGCACAGCTGACAGATAAGGCACAGAGATATGGCAGGCCACCCCGGGCCACAGGTTTAGAGTGTGGATGGGAAATATGGTATTTCTGACACACTTTTAAAAGGGGAAAGAATTATGTGAAAAATAAGGGAATTTTGACACCCTTTAACAAGAAATAAAAAGGCAGTGAAAGATCTGAACTGCCTCAAACACAGCTCTGAAGACTACAAGGTAATGAAACATAAGATGTCTCCCAGCAAAGTCAACTCTGTGGTGTGTCAGATGGGCTGCTGAGAACACAATACATCAAACTACTGGGTTTTTTGCTTTTTAATATTTAGTATTTCCAAAAAGAAGCCATTAGAGAGCATGCAATAAATATTTTTGACCAGGTATTTTTAACAAAAGCCACTGAATTGTCAGCCCAATTTTATTGCCTACAGCAAACCATGTCAGACAAGAATGATACATGTAACGCTCTCCTGGGAACAGAAAACCCCCCAAACCCAAGACATTTACCAAAAAATCCAACCACTGTAAACCAGGCTATAAACTGTTAATTTATCATTTTATCTTATTCTCGTTTCTCTGAGAGACACAACTGAGAAAGAAAAAAAAAATAATCCTGATCAGATTCACAGATGAGGTGATAATTACAGCCCTCCTACACAAAATCCAACTAACTAGAATTTTTTCCAAGAAAAATAAATGTGTACTTCCACTTGTACCCCATTGGGTTGGTGTGTGGTTATACTGCAATTATTACAGAAGTTGGAGCAGCAAGTGTTACCATCCCTAACACACAGAGTGCCCTGGGTCACAGACGTGTCTGTGCCTGCACCTCACACTCCTCTGCTCTGCCCAAACATCCCCACCAGCTCTGGTGGAAAGGCAGTGGCGTGCTAACTGAAGAAAGCTTTCATCTGCACACATTTTCTTCCAATATATAACCCACTCAACTCCCATTTCAGAACCAGCCCCAGGTAGGTTTCATTCATCCTCTAGACATTTAATAAGCCTGACCTCCTGAGTTCTTTCCTGGTGCAAAGAATATAATTAATAAGCCACTCAATCTGTCGTATTGACCTGCATTATTTTAAATTAAAGTTAATGGTAGCAATGAAAAAAAAATATTATAAGGTTAAAATATATGTACTGCATATCTTTGCACAGCTTCTTTTTTAGTCATATAGATAACATGTATGTGAAAATACACCTTTGTCATAGCCAGATCATCACTACCCACATGGACCATACAAAGGTCAAATATTTTCTCCATTGCTAAACTTTTGGGACAGATCTCCAAAGGGAGGCAACAGTGTGTTTATCCTTCACAGAGCTACTAATTCAATCACATTTCTAAGTGTTTAAAATTCATATTTATTTTTTCCCCACATGACACCTCCAGAAGCAGGAAGAGGACTTCATCAGGTAGAAACGCTTCGCTGTACGTAGAAAAGCAACCCACAGCAACCCACAGCTTAATCCTCAGCTTACAAAATTACTCATAGTATTCAAGATGGAAAAGGCTGGAGCTAGCACATATAAATGAAAAGTGCAAGACAAAAACAAAACTAAAAATGACAAACAACAAACATGTGATGTATTTTCCCTCCTTAGGGAGCACTGATATAACAGACAATATGCTTTGGAGAAATGTGTGTATTGAACTGTTGTAGAGTAAGTATCTTCTTGTGTACAAATAATAGTTCATAAATCCATTGTAGGAGTAACTAACGTAATGGGCCATCATAGGGCAATTGCTAGGAAAGGATTACTGAGGAAGCAGCTGAAAATCTCTCATGCTTGACACAGCCCAGTGATTCACTAACTCTGCAAGTGCATTCCCAGATAGAGACCTACCCTTCCGCCAGCCAGGAACCCCAAATGCTAAGAGCAGCACATCAGATGATGGCTTCATCCCCAGTGACCACTGTAAAACTGACAGCCTCTAAATTACTGCCTGCAAAGCATATCGCCTGGCATCTGACAAAAGAATGAGGAGGGGAGGGAAAAAAAAAACCCACAGGCTGTGGTAACATCATCCATTCCTCTGAGGGGATGGCACGTTGCAGCCTTCCGTTTCTTTAACCCAAGGAACCAAATGAAAAATATATGACAACATACAACCTGCAAACAGTTCCACATCTATTACACAACTGAAATCATAAGAAATGAGCTTGTTGAAATAACAAATGAACTTGCAATTGCTTTGCTTCACATAACTCCCATATGTTTTTAGATATGTTTAGAAAGACAACTTTTTTAGATTAACAAATGCCATGTGATACACTGTTCCTGTCCACTGAGGACTGGGCCCAATCACAGCTAAAAGCTTTTGCCACTTAGAATATGAATGGAGAACATCATGGCACAAATGGAAAAAAATAAATGTTTATGCTTATGAAAGTATGCAAATGTGCTGCCTGGTCTCCATCATGTCCTTGCCGTGCTCATACAAGATTTGAATTTCTCACATGGGATTGAGTTTTACAGAGGAGAAGGCAGGTGGGGGAAGGAAGCTCATATAACTTCCATGGGGAAGGCAATGATTTTCCATACCTACTCTCCCAGACTCAAATAAAGTCAGATCTACCAATTGTTTTGCTGTCTGTTGCAACATGAGCCTGCAGTGTGTGCATGCAGCCCAAACTGCCAACCGAGTCCTGGGTTGCAGCAAGAGCAGTGTGGTCATCAGGGCAAGGGAGGGGATTCTGCCCCTTTGCTCTGCTCTTGTCAGACCCCACCTGGAGTCCTGTGTGCAGTTCTGGAGCCCCCAGCACAGGAAGGACATGGAACTGTTGGAGCGGGTCCCGAAGAGGGCCACAAAGATGATCAGAGAGCTGGAGCAGCTCTCCTATGAGGACAGGCTGAGAGAGTTGGGGCTCTTCAGCCTGGAGA
>VWZE01010457.1:467924-478334 GCA_013396675.1 Eubucco bourcierii
CTCCCTCCCTGGAAGTGTTCAAGGCCAGGTTGGAGGAGGCTTTGAGTGAGCTGTGCTAGTGGGAGGTGTCCCTGCCTATGGCAGGGAGTTGGAACTAAACGATCCTTGAGGCCCCTTCCAACCTTACCATTCTGTGATTCTATGACTCTATAATACAGCCTGTTATCGAAAGCTCACAAGCTAAACGTTGATGTTTGGGTATTGGAAATGGACTTCTCACAAACCAAATAAGAATGCACTCATTCTCAGTGGTTCACCTTCGTTGTGAGTAATGTCAATTTTCTTTCAGCATGAGAAGGATTTGCATTTTGGTTTATACACTGCATGAGCCAAAACAGAGCTGAACGAGCTGGAATGGAAACCCTTTCAAAAACTGCTCCTGATGACATTTCAGTTATAAATTAGCTCTCATGTAAAGGTGACCCATTTCAAAGGGGTATGTAAACGCTTTCTTCTCTTGAAATTAGTGCCTCCAAACCTCTAAGAGATTTAGCTGATAAGGGTGCTTCATTATCACTTGTTCCCTTTATTGACAAATGTGCTGGAAGAGTTAAAGCAAAGGGACTGGACTGCCTCAGCAGAGTCACTGATGAGAAAGAAAATGTTTAACTATTGGTCAACTCAGTACTCGTTCAATTAATTTTTAATAGCTACCTGGAAGCATACAACATGGGTGGTCTCCACGTAATTCTCCATACACTGCAAACCTCATCACCATAAATATCAATGCTACTTGAGCACAGAGGTTATGGACTTCCCACAGCCAGTTGAGTCCCTCCTTTGCTCTGGCAGAAGCTTGCACTTAAGTCTCCTTAAACTCTGATTTGGGAGAAAAAGCAAGACCTTTAACGCTCAGACTTGTTAAGCCTTGCAGGACCACTAATTTCACTGACAGGGAATAAAACCAAGCAATGTAAACCAATCTAATTTTCTAGGACTACAAACCTTCCTAGAGGTTAAAGACACTTAAGTAGTAATTATCAAACTAAGGAAATAATACCAACAAAGGCTTTGCTGAGTAGATTTCACAGGTGTCTTTTCTTAAGGGGTTATTTCATTTCTATGCCTGCTTACAGCAGGCAGCCTCATTTTAAAAGAGAGATACTGATTCTGTGAAGTATTTAATAGTGTAATGGTCTCCAATAATTAACAGGAACCCCTAATGTAAGCTTGAAAAGCAAAGTTAATAAAAGTGAAACAGGCATGATAGAGGTAACGGGTGTGAGGGATGGAGACATTTATTTAAACATGCAGATCAAGTTTATTCATGACAATCACTCTTTCCTTATTAAATGTCACTGCCATGGATGACTGGTCTGATGTGTGTGATCCATTTGCAGCTCTGTGTGTTCATCATGCAGCATGCAAGCCTGCATAGGTACCCTTGGATTTTTGCTTTCCTTGTCATTACTGAATTGCATGGGCATAACAGTCTCTACGCATTTAGGAATAAAAAATCTGAAAATAGTCTTCACATTCTGCATGCAACACGTTGAGTAAACACTAAATGAGGGCTAGGGAATATTCTGCTTGGTTTGAGATGCAAGCTTGGTCTGGGAGACAGCTCACACCCTTGCTTACACCAAAAAAAAGTGTCTTTGGTGTAGGAAAGCATAGATAATGAAACAGAGCAAAGGCAAAAGAAAAGCTACACGAATGGAGAAAGAATTCTTAGTATCTCTTATGCATTTGTTTCTATTTAAATTTTTATGATCTTTGAAAAACACTCTTTGAAATAGTATGGCTTTAAGATATTACTTTACTGCCAAGCCATCAGTACCTGCCATAACAGAGCAAAAACAGGAGCAGATTATATCAGATATGCTGTACTTCACAGAAACTGGAAAACACAAAGATTAAGTTCTACATTAGAATGATTTTCCACACTATATTTGTAGCATATATAACACATTTCATTCCAAATGATGCAAGCTGGGGTTTCTTATGATCACTAAATACAATATTGCTCTGCAAATCTGCTCAGTTACCAAAGTGCTTAAAAAAATTTGAGCTCTACATCATAGTCTCTTCTGTACTCATCACCAAGAGTGAGTGGTATGTCATAGCCATTCATAACTATGAATTTTTCAACTAAGGGGACTGGAGGAAAAGAAGCAGCTAAAGGAAATAATGACCACATCCAAACCATGTGTTTGTAAAAAGAATGACTCAACCCAAAACTCTGAGAGAACAAGTGGAGACAACTAAAGTTATATAAGTTATCACTAGCACATCTCTAAAATCCTGTAAGTAGCAATCTGAGCCTTGGTAAACATCTAAAGAAACAAGTAATGTCTTTATGTTTAGATCACAACAATTATTAATAAATAAATGTCTTGTCTCTGTGGCAGACCTAAATGCAATAACCTCTGAGAAAAAAAAAAAAAAATCCAATCATGCCTGTAAAACATAACACTGAAAAGGCTTCAAATCTATTGAAACACATCAACTGAGATCTGGGGAGATCACTTTTGCCCTTTTATTATTGCCATTTTCTTCAGCATTAAAGAAGTGAATGAAAGCCAGCTGAGGTTGCAGAAAGAGAAGGAGGTGGTTCAGAGAGACTCCCCACAGGAAAAGAACCTGTTATGGAAAGAACTGAACTCCCAGTGGCTCACTGAGCAAGGGAACAAACCAGGGACTGTAAGTTTAAGACTGAGTCTATGTTATGTGGGTTTTTTTTTCCCCAGATGGGAAGCATTAACTATGACAAAAGCTGTACAATTGGGCAGCTGATCCCACAGCAGGAGGCCAGATTTGGAAATATATGGACCTGCACAGGCTGGAGAGGTAGGCCCGAGCCAACCTCATGACATTCAACAAGGCCAACTGTAAGGTCCTGCACCTTGATAGGCACAATCCCAAGCACAACTCCAGGCTGGGTGGTGAATGGCTGAGAGTGGCCCTGAGGAAAAGGACCTGGGGGTCTGGGTTGATGAAAAGCTCAACATGAGTCTGCAGTGTGCGCATGCAGCTCAGACAGCAACCGAGTGCTGGGCTGCATCAAGAGCAGTGTGGGCAGCAGGGCAAGGGAGGGGATTCTGCCCCTTTGCTCTGCTCTCCTCAGACCCCATCTAGAGTCCTGTGTGCAGTTCTGGAGCCCCCAGCACAGGAAGGACATGGAAGTTTTGGAGCGGGTCCAGAGGAGGCCACGAAGCAGCTCTGCTATGCTCTGCTATGAGGGCAGGCTGAGAGAGCTGGGGCTCTTCAGCCTGGAGAAGAGAAGGCTTCAAGGAGACCTTAGAGTAGCCTTCCAGTATCTGAAGGGGGCCTACAGGAAGGCTGGGGAGGGACTATTTACAAGGTCTTGGAATGACAAGACAAGGGGCAATGGGTTTAAACTGGCAGAGGGGAGATTTAGACTGGATGTTAGGAGGAAGTTCTTTGCAGTGAGGGTGGTGAGACACTGGCACAGGTTGCCCAGGGAGGTTGTGGCTGCTCCCTCCCTGGGAGTGTTCAAGGCCACGTTGGATGAGGCCTTGAGTGAGCTGTGCCAGTGGGAGGTGTCCCTGCCTATGGCAGGGGGTTGGAACTAGATGATCCTTGAGGTCCCTTCCAACCTTATCATTCTATGATTCTATATTCTGCAAATGTTGGTGTGCAAATAGTGATAAATACTAAAAATGTGTTTCTTGGTTTCTAAATAGGGAAATAAGAGTGAAAGAGGTGACTAAGAGATTTCCTATATTTCACATAATAAATGGCCACAAAGAGCCAGAGGACAAGAAGGAACCTATTTGCAACCAAGACTGATGCCCTGCAAGAGGTTCAGTGGAAAATTATCACTCTGCATATTGGATACAAGCAGAAAGGAAATTATACACAGCAGAAGTGGTGGACGTTCGTGAACAAGTAGTAAATTATTTGATGCCAAAAAGGCACTAGTGAAAATTGCTATCTTCTCCTCACTCTTTAATTCTTCTTTAAAGATTTTTTACCAGTTCTTAAAAGAGTTTGGAAGTGACATATTGGAATTTGCATTTCAATTTAGTTGTTTCTGAGGTTTGCTACTCCTTCACCCTTTTTTTTTTTTTTTTTTTTTTTTTTTTTAAAAGCCTCACAAAGCTGGAAGTCACAAGCATTCGGAATGAAATCCCTTTGGGTCTCATCGTTGGAATCAAAGGAAAACAAATGTCCAGGGGAAAAGGTTATTCTGGAAATCAGGTCTGTTGAAAGGAGCTGACATATTGCACAGCAATGCAGCTTGATTGGTTGTAGCTGTCATTTCATTGTATCATATAAAGGCTTACAAAACTGTATCTTAGCTTTGGCAGTCGAAACAAGACTTCTTAAAATAAATGGTCTTGAAAACCATTTGGCCAATTTATATGGCAATTAGGTAAGACTCTCTTTCACTGTGCCCTTCTTATTTTGCCAGTAAATAGAAGCTAGAATCGTTTGGCTGAAGACTGGTAACTAACTTCTGAAAGCTGAAGAATCAGAACATTATCCTTTCTCCGTGCTCAAAAAAGGCTTATTTTTAATGACTGCACTAGTTTTATTTCATAACATCCTCGCATGGACATTCTTGATGTATTTTTACAATTTTTCCTTTCAGAGAGAAGATCACCATTAATTTCAGTAAGCTGAGAAGCAATTCAGATGGATGGTTTGGTTACTCTCCAGTGACATCCACACACTTTATTACATAAGTAGTTTACTGCAGTGAAGTCATTATGTTGAGTCCAGCTACAGAATGGCTTCTGTTGGACTCCTCAACTACTGTTTAACCACTTTCCTCCAACCATGTAAGCATTCTTCCTTGCTACAGCACACCTTTACTTTTACCATTTGTTTTCTCTCAGCTAACTTTTTTTTCCCCCCTTGAATTTTAGCTAATATGCTGTAGATTATTACACAAGTGATTTACTGCAGGAACCTTACTGCATGAGGGGCAAAACTTGTTTAAAATAAATCCAAGGGCTACACTAATCCCTTAGGGCAAAATGTACTTCTACTTAATTTCTCTACCATGTATTACACACCATATAATTGCTTAAAACAGAAGCTACACGTACACATTTTGCTTGGCACCAAATATCTGGCTTTGGAGAGTACACTCAAGTTTCATGTTGTGTTTTGCCACAAATCCGTTGCACCACCTAAAGTAATTCAAAGAGATCACTAATAGAAATATTTTGAACTACCTAAAATAAATCAGCAAGTAAGCAAACCACAGTGTTTTGCTAAAGGTTATATTAAAATAAGCCACAGTGTCGCTGAAGGATATTTTATATGTGCACGGATCCAGCATTCCTCATGCCCTTTTTTTTTTTCCAATGCACTAAATAAAATCATGAGGCAAATTTCAGAGATGGAAAATATCTGCTAGATCATTTAGACCATCCCAACGCCAGTTCAGGATTGTTTCCTTTATTTTCTAGTGTTTTGTCAAACCTACTTTTAAATATGCTGTATGTTCCAAGTAATGAGATTTCCACTACTTTCCCCTGGGAAATACATTTATATAACAACTTTCTTCCCCAAGGATCCCAAAGTGTTTTATAAAAATATACATACAAATCACTTCCCCACTGGAGTACAATCACTTATGAGGGATAGGGTGGCAGCCAGGAGGGAAATGATACATAGTACACTGCAAATTTATAGCAGGAGGGTAATTCCTGCCCAAGGACAGAGGGGCAAAACCCTATACTTATGAGGAATGCCAGGAACTCATAAATGTCCACAGATAGCAAATAGAAGCATGGTTTCAACTTACAGATGCAGAAATGAGCTTGGCTATCTTAAAAGGCAGAGGTCACTTCATACAAAATTTGAACAGAAGGTCCCAAAGACCTGGAGTGACTTCAAAAGTAAATACCAACACATGAACTGCATTTTTGAAATGGTAGCTAACTTGAGGGCTGTGCTCTGGATTGTCCCCAAACGTATACTGATGCTGATTTTAGAGACGATCTGTCCTTAAATCCTTGGCCACCCCCAGCTAGCCCAAGCCCACTAGCTGCTCCTCCCTCTCATAAGTCCATAGGTGTCATTTATGGAGTGCTTGTTGTTGGTTGCTATCCATAAATGCATTGGAGAGGACTTGCTTCTACCTGTGGGCAGCCACGGAAGAAAGGAGGAACTGAAATCCAGAAGGAAGCGATGATGGCTCAGTGCTGGTGGATCCCTGTATTTGGGCCCAGGTGCCATTGACATGAAAAAAACCAGATAATTATAAGGGTTAAGAAACAAATAAAGTCAGAAAGAATGCCATATTTGGAAGTTTAACAGTCTCCAAGTTCAAACCCCTTGGGTGGAGTTCAGGGATTTTCAGTGCAGATGGTTTGTAGGCAGAGATTGAGAGCAACGGCAGGGCCAAGCCTCATTATCAGCATTGTTTTAGCAAACTTTGCTCATCTTAGGGGAAGAATCAGAGGAAATGTCACAGGCTATGCTCTGAATCCTCCTCCTGTCTGGTTTTGGGAATGAAAATTGTTTTCAGAGCTCCAGTCTCCTTGCTCATTGCAGTGTTCATTCAGCTAGGAACTACTCTTACGTGTAGGACATAAGTAATATGTACAAGTGTTTAGAGTATCCTCCTCTCACTAGCAAGGGCAAACCTAGGTTCTTAGATTCTCTCCACCTGGAAGTACATAGAGCATTGTTAAAATTAGAGTAATACATTCTGAAATAAAGCCAGGTAGACAGGTAGATCTGGATCACAATCATTAAGTATATTTTTAGGATAGATGAACAAAGAAAGTATTTTCCACTTCACATAAAAAAAGGTAATTTTCTGCCTTCTCCCAATGGGTAACTATATCGAGTCATTTAGTCTCAACCAAGGTTCTACTACTACAAAGTCTTATTCCCTGCTCCACGCATTTATTATTCACCTGAAAATGTGTCTTGCCTCCTGTACACAAGCACTCCCATTTGCCCAGGTTGCAGGACAACCTGTCAAGGCTAACCGTGACATGACAAACCTACCAGCTCACCTTGCCTTCAGTAACCAAGAAACAGATGTGTCACTCCTCTCCTTGTACTGATGAGTGCATTACTTTTACTTAAAATGCAGAAACAAGGTCTTATCCTAGACAGAATTTCACAGCTGTGTGCTAATGCTCCCCTGTTAAGGAATCACTGTCTCCAGTTGACTCTCCATCGAGCCTGCAGTTGTACAGACAGTGACAAGCCATTTGATTCGCTGCTACCAAGAGTCTTTGTGCAGAGGTGAGCCTTTGATCCTTTCTGGTGTTGAAGGAACATAGATGTGATTTCTGAGGGTTTTGCATAAGTTTCAAGCTTGTGAGATTATGGATACATAGAACAGTTCCTAAATGTCTACATTTGTTGCCAAGATGGCATTGATAATGGGTGCATTAGCAATGCAAAGGATGGAGACACGAGCCATTTTCCTGGGGATTAACTCAACTGTTCCAAAGCCTGCTCTAAACAACGAGCTGATATTGTCAGATAAAAATGAGTATGGAATATTACTGAAAAGCAAAACACATTCCCCACCCTCTCCAAAACCCAGTTATCACAACATGGTCCTGCATTCACACACAACAGTTTGTACATTCACAGCTTTGTCCACTTGACTTTACACACACACAAGCAGATACAACGGTCACAGGACACCAACAGTGGCGATTCTGGATTGGAACAACTCAAGACAAGTTCTCAACCATTGTAAGCATGTGGTGCATGCAGGTTTGAAACAGCAGGCGAAGCAGCAAGTGCTCTAACATCACACAGGAGTTCATTTTTCTGAAAACAATGGATTACAACATTTTTAATCCTGTCAAGCAGCGATACCTACGTATTAAACTCAGTTACAAAACCAACACCCAGGTAGACCTGCGGCTGCAAGAAAAGGTATAGGGCTTCAGTGGTTTTGAACGACAACAACATGAGCAGTAATACGTTCAGGGTACTACTGACTTATAAGCTATGACTGCTCTACTTAGGGGTTAGAAAATCTCCAATGTGATAGAGCCAAGCAATGCTATTTTCCACAGGAGGAGTCATGCAAATCCCCACACCCTCCAAATGTATTTATTTACATAGTTTTGGTTCCAAAGCTCCTCCATTGCGTGTATCCTGAGAAGCTGCCCAGGCTGGACAAGCAGATGTTATATTGACTTTGGAGCCTGACAACCCATTTTCCAACCATTGCTGATAGTTAAATAAGCAGTTGGTGCCAAAGCAGCATATTTAACTTAAGAGTTGCCAGAAACCAGATACCCTCACCTTTTTTTTTCTGAAGGAGTATAAAGATTTGGAAACCAGAAGAAATATCACTGGCAGCAGACGATGATACACACACAAACTATGTGCTGTGCCTCCTGGTACACAGCTTGCCTATCGTGGTTATATACACTATTAAATTAAAGAGAAGGGATGAAGTATGCTGTGCAGGATACTAAGCTGTACAAACAGTTAGAGGGTTCCAACTGTACACTTTCATATGCCATACTATCTTGATTAATAGTTTATTTTAATATATATATACCCACGCACACATATGTTGGCAATTACATTACCCAAATGCAGAAAATCATGGCTCTGAGATACAAAACAAAACAAAAAAACCCCACCTCAAAATCTGCCAATCAGTGAAACAAACAAACAAAGAGCAACCAACCCATCCAACTGATGAAAACTTCTTTTATGATGCCTAATTTATAGGGATTCAATCTACTTACACAAAGAGGAACATTTTCTAGATAAAATGCTTAGTGTCTAAGTGGAAATTAGTTCATTTCAGTTGGTGAAAACATGACCTCAGCACTGAAAAGATGATTCACTTTTCAGTCAGCTTGGACTCCATTAGTGGTGGGCTGAGGGATGTTGAACTGTTCAACCAGCAGCAGGTCACATTCATTTATGCTATTTAGCGATTTCACAGCTGATGACTGCACGGAGGAGCTGTGAAGAGGCAGGAAATCTCTGCTACTTTACCAATATTTTGTCAGACAAGATCACCACTTTATACGTTTTTTAACCCCCGTGGCCTCCCGTACTACTTGTACATGAACAGCAAACTTCAATCCACTGACTGCCAAATTAAACTGCAACTCCTTGCAAGCCTCTGTGAATAGCTTCTGTGAAGTGTAATGCTCATAAACACCTTCCTGAAATTCTGAGAGATCTCTTTAATAAATTAACAAAGCTGTCACAGAAGTATAAATGGGAAATCATTTTTTAAAATAGAACCATTTAAGATCACACAATTTCAGAAGCCTTTTGCAACATTTTAGAATTCCTTTAGGCCACTGCAGGTCTCCTTTACACTTGTGACGATGCCCCTTTCAATTTGCATTTAAAAGACAGTAAATTGCAGGGTTCATAAACATTTTTATAGTGATTTATTGAAGACTAGAATGTCACTCCTGTTCTTCACACTTTAGCAGTCCTGGGAATCGGCTGCAGGGCTGTATGTGTAATCTTGCTTTACCCATAAACTATACAAGAACGAACCAGGTCTGAAACCCATTATTTATTTATTTTACTTGCTTAAAAGACATTTGTGGCACTATTTTACATCTATATTTATCTTTCGGTTATAAGATGACCCATTTTATTCAGCCTTCAAGTTATAACCAGGTTTCCACAATTTACAAAGTACTTGGTTTGCAAATTAGAACTGTTCAGAGACGGGACTGCATTATGCCAATGAACAAAGGATTCTTTCTCTTCTCTTTTTAATAACACACACAAAATCCACAGACTATTGGATTTATTATCACCACTAGATAACTTTACCATACAGGAATGTACTGAGCTTTTTTTAAAAAAATACTTTATTTTATTCAAAACCCAAACCACAGAAATGCACTGTAAAACTTCAGCTAGAGGAGATTCTAAAGGTTCTGCATCTTGAAAGACAAAAGCAGGGTAAACGTTCATGGCAACTGGGCCTCGACATCCTCCTTTGCAGGCAGCAAAGTCACAAAAGAAGGTAAACAGTGCCAAGAAGTGTTGTTTATAAGGGCAATGTGATCTTTCCTGCATCCCAGTGGAGCTTTACCAGGGGGAATCTAGAAACCTCCCTGCACAAATAGTGTAGGNATTTGCCCTTCCAGTGACCAGGAGGGAGTATTTCTTTCTACTTTTTTCACATTACAATAATGGTTTCACAGCTCTTGAAAAGAGCGCTAGTGCAACAGCAAATGGTGCATGACACGCTGAAGCCCTGGTCTTTGTCGCAACAGCTCCGCTCCAAAGAAAGTCCTTCCTTGCCTTCTTTTCCTTGCCATTAACTGTGATGAAATGAGTTTTTCCCCCTTTTGATTCCACCCCCCGCTGTCTATTACAGTCTGACCTGATTGCACTTATGCACAGATTATTTCATAGAGACATCCTTTTATTCAGGTTTGCGAGTTCATGCCTGCAAGGTTATCTGTTCACAAAGCAACGCCTCATTCCTCCTATTCTTTTTTTTTTTTTTTTTTTTTT
>VWZE01010457.1:478959-491475 GCA_013396675.1 Eubucco bourcierii
CTCATTGATAAGAACAAGACCATTCCCATTGCATTTGTCAGATAAGTAGCTTCATGCCGGAGTTATAATTTTTTGTGACTATTGTCAGGGCTCCAGTTAAAATACATCAACCGATAAAAATGCAAGGATTGTAAAAATAACCTTGCATCAAAAAAGTGTTGGCCTCTGTTTCTTTTTCTTTTTGCACTTGATGTCCTTTTCCTTAATCACAATTTATTACAGGCAGAGCATCTTCTCTTTTTCACAAGAATTCTTTTTCGGAACTATTTAAAAAATATTCCAGCGCTGCCATTGGTAGCACTGAACCGGAAAGAAAATAAGTAAGTGGAAGATCGATGTGGCACTGATTGGTTGAATTGGGTTTTGATTAATTTTAATCAAACGGTTCGCTCAGTTCTGAGACGCGACCGTTGCCGGCAACAATGAACAGCTGAAGCACGTCACCAGAACGCTCCGAGCAGCACACGAGCAGGAAACGGGCAGAGCTGCGGCTTAGCATATGCGATCCAACGTTAATGAGACTTTGGGAGCACCAGGAAGATGATTACCTTCAACTTTGTTTGTGAGAGAAAGCTCTAGCCCAGCGCAGCCGAGCTAAGCGTGAAGGTGCAGCAGCAGCAGCAAAGAACAGGCAGGCGCTCGCACCCACACGCACGCAGGGCAAAGCTGCGGACCGGGGAGCGGAAAGCGCCAAGGGGAGCCTGGCTGTTTGCAGCACCTTCTCATGGAAAGCCACGAAGGCGCAAGTGCACCTTCTCTCCTGGAAAGCGGGGCAGCGTTTTATGTAAATATTAGCAAAAGGCAGACGCGAGCAGCACTGCTTCCCCCTTTCATCCTTTCCTCAGCCCCTGGCAGCCGCACAAAGGAGCCGGTGACGAACTGGAAGCCGGCGAAGGTCTGGCAGGCAGGGAGCTGCATGGAGCTGCATTGAGCAGCCCAGGGCCCTGTCTCGGTCTCAGTGCGAGGCCGCCGTACGCCCGGGCCTGCAGCTGATAAGGCTGTAATAGTCCTCCTTTGAGGGCCAGGGCTCCTGTGTGCTGATTACTCATTTATCACACCTGGCAGCCCTGCTGAACTATAATTACTCTTCTCTTATCCTGCTGCACTGTCATGTCCGAGAGGAGAAGAGAGGCAAAGGCTCCTGCTAATGACACATTACCCTCTTGACAAGCACTTGAAGGTTTTATTGTAAATATTCAAGATATAAAACATCTGAGATTCCCTTTTTAATTATAAAAAGCAATTTTCCGTGCTTCCCATTCGCCCCCTCCACTGGCACCAATAGTAAAGTTTAGGCGCTGTTATCCTCTGCTTCCCCCAAACAAACCCATTTTCCTTTGTGGCATTAACTCATCGCTAGGAGGTAACTCCAGTATCTCTGTGAAATTATCAAATGTAATGCCTGGAAAATGCGTCATTTGAACACACATCACTCTCCTACAAAAGTTAGATTTCTGCCCCAAAAGGAGGAGAAGATGTGCATTTATATTGAAAAATTAGGAAGGGGGGAGAGGAGAGAAAATCAGGAGCAAATAGGCAGTGAGCGAGCCTTTCATTGGGTGACTCTCCCAGACACATCTTACTGAAAGAAAGGTCTTTCATAAGCTAAAAATTAAAGATATGGGAGTAGTGATTGTAAATCCAACCTTAATATTTGTGGGTCTCCAGAAGAAGGGTTACGAAGCCAAAGACTTATTGTCCTCCTTGCTCTCATGATCAATGGTCTGTTCTAGATGTTACAGAAGATCTGAGATTCCCCAAAAGAGCAGGGGATCCTAAATACTGCTACAGCATGTGAAGGACTAAAATCCCAAAAGAATCCTTTAATCTGAGATATACTCCAGCTCCTTAAATGACAATACTGAGCTCTATTTTCAAAGATGGGAGCATACACAGACATGTTTCTTAGGCCATCCTGCAACCTGAGTCTCTTCCACTTAGTTTTTCCCTTTCCAAAAGAAGAGGTTAGAGTAAGGACACTGTGTGCCCTTCAGTAACAGTGGGGTAGGGGTACTAACCAAAACATTCCAGAAAAGGCTAGCAGCCAAATATCCAATAACATGTTTTAAAGTGCCAGAAAAAGCACAATCTAAATATATAACTGACAGAGAAAAGCACCTTGGAATAAGAGCACTAACAGCACACCTGAACCCTGACTACTGCACTTTCTTTGGTTCTCCAGTTTGCTGGTGGGTCTGAATCACTAAATCCCCATGCTTAGATTTTTGTATGTTAAGACCTGGTCTTAGATGTCCTCCTACTTGCTTGTGTGATTTTTATATCTACTGTTAACATATAGAATCATAGAATTGTTTTGGTTGACCATAGACTCCAACTGTTAACCTATAGGGATTCAAGGTGCCATGTCTACACATTTATATATGGCACATAATCCTACTATCAGACTTGCTCCAAAGTGACTGTGCAAGAGTACAAAGCCACATTGTGAAAGAGACCCAGAAAAATGGAAGACTGATGCACTTTTAAAAATATTAAAATTAAAAATTGGTAGAAAAAAATATCAGTGATCCATATGAGGTTAGGGAAAACTCAAGATTAGTTCTGAGTCTACAAGGTTTCCAGGAACTTTTAAGTTCCAAGTCAGAAGGACAACATGACAGCAGATCTTTAGAATAATTGCAGGTTTTCCATGTAGGAACCTAGGGTTTTAAATCTCAATGTGAACCAAAACATGAGTAGCTGACTCAAGCCCTTCAGATGTGGGGAACCTTCTACCACGATCTCCAGGAGAAATACATTGATACTTGGTTTCAGATGAAAGTATTAATTAATATTTAATGTGAATAGCTTTCTGTTACAGTATTTAAAATATGGTTATTTGATGACACAGCTGCATTTTAGCAGTTTGAAGTTGCAGTCTGTTCATTGCCTACATACTGGCATACACTGCTCTAGAAAACAAGTACAGCAGAATTCCTGGAAATCTTGGAACTCGCTTCACCTATACTTTTTTTTGTCTGAGAAACTTGACAGTTGGGCTGGTTTCACTTACAGATGAAAAAACACAATATAGCAAAAAAAGCTGGAGGGAAAAAAAAAAAAAAGCTGAGAATCCACGAGCACATCTATGGCACCAAACTACAGTGTACAACAAGGGGTCTGAAAGCATTTCAGAGGGACCTGACTGAAGACAGAGAGCTGTGCAAAGGGCATCCATGGTGATCATGTTTCAAACCTTTGCATTACACTTCTGAGTAGCTGCAGCCTGCTTGGCTTATTTGCTTATTTTCCCTGAACTCTAAGAATTGCCCACAGTGGGAGGAAAGATTATGTGAGAGATACAGAACCTGTCCATCAGAAATTGGTGCTTTAAGTTCTTGCCTAGTTTGCTTAACAAGTGTAATGGTTTTGATGGCCATCCTGACAAGACTAGACATGGGTTCCTTGTCAGGAGCAAAGTAACACACCGGAGATGGCTGGGAAGCAGTAGTACATTACATGCTGCTGTGGAAATTGCAAACATTTAATGAACATAAACGTCCTGCCAAATTGACAAGCACAAGGACACAAAACAGCAGCAATAAAAGTCACTCAGACTGGCACATAGCAACTTAAGGCTGTGCTTGGAGCACGAACATGATTTACAAGTGAATACAGCAGCTATTTTGTAACACGTGGATTCGTATATGTGTAAAGTACTTTGAGGCAATTAAAGGTATTCAACGCTCTTGGAGGTGAATGAGGCAAATTAGTATTAGTCTGCAAATTACTGAAGTCCCAGATATCCCATCTCAGTACACTGTGGGTCCTCCTTTGGGGTGGAATAGTCATTAGCATTTCACAAGCTCTTAACAGAAGGAATTGCAGCAGTCAGGCTTAACATGACCATTTTCTCCATCTTTTCACAATGATTTTAGGTTCCTAGACTGCAATATTAACAGTCTTGCTGAACCAGAATTATTCCACTTCTCTCGCTTTCTTCCTGCTTCTGTCAGAAAGCCACGGAGCATACAACTGCAGCGCACAGCTAACCATATAATTGATAACTCCCTAGTCTATTCACTGTGGGAATCTGTCAGTTAAAGTCTAAAGACACATACACGTGCACACGCTATGAAAATGAACTTACATAAGTCTTCCTGTGAACTGAATGCAGCCAACATTTTGATGTTTAATTGGCTGGGTCCGGTTTACTAGCGCACACATGTATTTCAGCAGCACCACACTGTACTCTGGCTCATTCTGACAGATCTATTTAGTCGAAAGAAGGTGCATTTTCCCAAGGTAATTGCCCAGAATCACGCTTCCAAAGTCAAACTGATTCAAACTTTGCTTATTTGCTCTTTGCAGACGCGCAAGTAGGACTATTTGAAAGCAAATGAAAAATCCATAGATCAATGCACGGAGCCTTTCCTACACAGTGCCACAGAGGGAGTCTATTTCAAATAGGGCTGGTTGTCAGTGGCAGTTACTGCCAGCATCTTTTCAAATATACATCTTTCAGAGTAATACAAGTCTTTGAGATAATGAAAGATTTGCAACTACTATATTATCCACCAAGAAGGAATACACATCCTTGAGTTGGGTGTACTCCCACGCACAGAAGTGTTCTTGCCAAGCATGAGGAAAAAATAATTGACAGTTATTCAACTGTTTGTGAATATTTTTTTTCTTAGACTTATTCCTCTAATTAATAAGGAATGTCTGATAAAGTGAAATTTTTATAGGCTAGTTTCATGTGGGCTTAGTGACTGAATGTGAAAGCATTTGAAAATCACTTCCCCATACCTGACATGGAATACACAACCCCAAATGACTCATGTTATCCCTCTGTGGCTTCAAGTCAACAACTTAAAAAAAGGCTTAGACTGTCTCATCACACATATGCCATGAAGACTTAAGGTTATGCTTGCATTTTACTTGCCTACACAGCAGAATGGGTTATAGGTCTTTCTATTGCCAAAGCAAATATCTACTCAGAATTTCCTGAAGTTTGACATGAATTTCACCAATTCAAACAATCAAGATACAGCTGTCTTTCTTCCCTCCCACCAACATTCCCCCCCACCCNCAAGTTATGACTCAAAACATTTATGGCAAAGAGTTAACCCCAGATGGCTTTAGCACTTGAGTTAATCAAGAAAGGACATTGGCTTATGGAAAAAGAATCATCACAACCTAAAATGTGGTTATGGGGTGAACTGAATGGAGAAGCTAAAGACCCCCAGTGTCCTTATTAGCACTGGCCAGCAAGGGTTTGCAGTCCTGTGTCACATTGTGTGTTGGCACCACAACATCCACAAGCATCTCCCTCCGCCCCAGCCACTTAGATCAGGACAGCATCCTCCCTGTGCTGACAACACATTTTATACCTGGCAATTTTTAGAGGTAGTAAAACTTGGACAGAGAACACTTTGAGCTGTGATGGGGAAAGAAAACACTCATAACCTCCTCTTCACCCTCTAGGCTACAATCCTTTATGGTTTCTTGGTTGTAGATGTTACTGTCAAATTTTCCTACTG
Source organism: Eubucco bourcierii (assembly GCA_013396675.1). Classification (NCBI taxonomy): domain Eukaryota; kingdom Metazoa; phylum Chordata; class Aves; order Piciformes; family Ramphastidae; genus Eubucco; species Eubucco bourcierii. Next base: position 484,443 of record VWZE01010457.1, read on the forward strand.
CACCCTATCAACCTCTGGACTTTCTTGTCTTTATTCATCCAGGATATAAAAAAGATGACACTGTGACACATCTGGAGCAAGAGCATCCTGACTATAAGGAAGGATCAGCTGTGTGCTCCTAGAATTAAAACACTTCTTCCTGACACCACTCCCAGAGTGTCCCTTCAAGCCCTTCATTTTCAAAGAAGATAATTATACAAAGGACCGAATGGCACTCACAGCTAGTGGCACAAACCTTCATGTCCTTGAACGTGATGCACTTCAGAACTGCAGGGACTGTTCCAGTTCATGTAAACATAGGGTTATTTTTCCCATTTATTTCATTTTCTCTCTCTTCTGAAAATACAAGCTAATGGAAAAATATTTTTACAAGTTATTACAGCGCATTAATGATAAAACTAGTGAGCATTAGTTCCAGAAGGGCACATTTTCAGTAATGATGAAAAAGGACATATAAATTACCACTACGGAGCTTCACAGGTCCATTTCTGGGCCAACCATGATTAAATTAACTACAAAAAGCCACTTGTCACCACCAGTGTAACACTTGACTGAATTTGGGAGTCATGTAGGGATCTCACTGAACACTAGGATGTTAAACAAACCTGGCTTATAATAGTCACCACTATTATACAGTCCATGTGTAATATTTAATACAGTGTAGTGCTTAGTGTATTGTTAATGTTTGAGAAAATCAAAATAAATTGTTCCTTCGTCTCCATCCATTTCTCTGGCTCTTTCAAAATGCATGGCCTTGAAAAAATAAACTCTTAAGCTTTTCAGAGAGGTGGTTTCAAGAAGGTATAGCATGTTAGAGGGACTCCAGATATTCAGTTAACACATATATAAGTAGTTGACTTGACTCATCAGATACCCATATTTCACCATCTGATCTGGAAGATGGTTATTCAATTAGCTGTTTTATTCCTATATATTTCAGTACATTTGACTGAATTCAATAAACTACTGCATTATCAATTCATTTTCTTAGCAGGCTAGTTTCTTCATTGGGCTTAATTTAATTTGATTTCACTGTAACAGCTGATGGATGGGGATATTAAAAAAAAAAACTAGGATACTTCTGTGTAAAAATGACTTATTTGAAATAGGATGAAGGCATTCAGAAAACTATGCTTGCTGCTAAGGCTTTTTTTTTTTTCCCCCTCTGAAAAAAAAACAAAGCTACTTGAAAGAAGAAAGTTAAGAGTAAGTTAATTGCTTAACAAACCATAAAACAACATAGAAAAGAACTAAAAAGAGAATAGGGATGTTCGAACTAGTGAAAATTTGGAATTTAATTGGAGTTCTTAGGGGCATGAGAATTATATATCAGTTTAAAAGCATGAGTAACGTTTTGAACTTTAAAAAAAAAATAAATTTGTATCAATCCTTTCCTTCCCCTGAAATGATAATTTCCCCTCAAAAGACTGCAAGCTTCCCATAACGTATTTTCAGAACTACAGAACTGAGCACTCACAACTCAAAAACTTTAATTTTAGAGCAAGAGGTTCAGGGAAAAAAACAAAACCAAAACAAATAAAAATTAAAAAAACCCCAAAGCCAAGTCAAGCCCCCATCCCAGAACTAAACCTGCTGCTTGTCATAACCCTGTGAGCCTGCAGGATAATAAAAACTCCCTGGGTTTTGTTTATCAGATGATATAAGTCGTGAACATTTTAAAGCAGCGTCTTTTACACCAGCCAGCTTATTTCTATAGGCTAATTTTTCATAGTCACTTTTGCATTGAAACCTCCAAGCTTCATAAAGATGATATTTCTAGAACAGTTCTATTTTTCTTTTTATATCACCTTAGTAGTCTTTTCCCAGCTGTATCCACAGGGGAATGGAAATACCCAATTGCAAACGTGACAGCGCTGACTTCTGCAAAGTAGCTTAATTACTCATTACGAGATTCCATCAACAGAAGCTCCGGTCTGTGGTTTTGTAATAAGTGCTGTTATCTTTCTTTGGATTTTCATTCCTTCACAAAGGGGGATATGGCAGTGCTTTCCACATCCACATTTTATACAGAGAGGAGTGAGAGAATTTTAATGCATGAATTTGATGTCATTAACAATGCTGACAGCTGTTTAATCCCAGAGGAAACAACAGCTGAGTCCCAACTGCACAAAAAAAAAAAAAAACCCAAAAAAAAAAAAACCAAAAAATCCCCAAACCAAACCAAACCAAACGCCAACCAAAAAAAAAAAAAAAAAACCAACAAACAAACCCAAAACAAAAAACCCAACCTGAAATAAAATAAATCAACTCTTCAGTGCATCTCACTGCAGGTACACAATGAATCAAATGCTTCCTGCTCTACCTACAGTTTTTGTCAGTTATTCAGTTACAGCACCAGTAACCTCTGATGAAAAAAAGAAAGCTGTTCCACCCTGACTGCTAGACTTAAGTTCAGAGATTTATTAAATGGTCTTGTTATGAATTTCCCATTATTTAATTTTAAATCCTTTTACTCCCTCCCTCACCCCGAGTCACAACGTGAAATAAACCAGCACAAAAAGAAATAATAATAATATGAGGTAGAAATGTGAGTCTGAGTCCCTGAAAAATAATGTGGAATAATGTTGATCCATGGTGTAAAAATACACTTAGAATGGATCCTGCAGCAGAAACAGAAAATACAGCATGGGATACACTGCAACTCTGTTTCTGTTTAATATAAAGTGGAATCTTTAGGTATGAGCCAATGACAGCAAATTTGCTTTTGTTCTGTTCCCACACATACACACTACAAGGGCTTTTTAAGGGTATAGAATGAAAAGAGTATTTATATTACACATATTTTGAAGACATACACACACTTCTACTTTAATCCATCTATTTTTTGTTTCACTGGTAATGTCCCCGTTTCCCATGTCCATATAATTTCAAGTTTTGCTCCTGACTTTAATATTAAAGACAGAAGCAATAACTGATTAAGACATATCTTTACAATCTGTGGTACTCATGTAACAGATAAAGCTTTATAAGCCCTGTCTTGGGAAGGTTCCTGTTCATTTAGAACACCAGACTTTAAACAGATGTCCAAAGTCTTCATGTTATAAACAGGAACATTATATGAATTGAAATCTTGCTCTTTGTCTGGCCATCCTCCCTTTATTAGCAGCTGTCTCCCTTCATCGGGGAGCGCGGTTCACCAAGGCTTCCCTTTCCCGGGGACACAGCTACCTCCCCTCCCACCTCCGATCCCTGATCCCAGGGAGGGCTCTGGGGGACTGAGATGTCTGAGTATGACAGCATGAGTAGGACGAGCTTTGGGATCTGGGAGAAGCAGCGTGTCAGCAGGTTGATGAACTTGAATCCTAGCATCATGAAGAATACAAAGGTCTCCCTATTAGACTAAATGAGACTACTTTGGGCACAGAGAATGTGCTGCTCAAATATTTCATAACATGACATGGGCAGTCTTCTTTTCTTGCAGTTAATACAGCAGAGGGTGAGGGGAAAACAGATTTTTACCTTTTGATGTTCAGAAACAGTTCATTCTCAATAGGGGAATATTCATGTGACAAATGTGCCAGACTTTTTTTTTTTTTTCCTCTTTTTTTTTGGTGGTAATATTGCTCTTTGCAAATGGCACACATCCAATCCACTTGAATGTAATAAAATGAAACAATCTGTGCCATCTTCAATGGGTTTAATCTATACCATGTTAATGAATCCTTAAACAGACGTGCATGATGTTTTCCTGAAATACATGTAGTTATACTGTGCTCAGTGTACTTGTCAGCTTGAAAATAATTTCTGCTTGAGAGACCACCTGCTATCATCATCCTATTTAGAAGCAGCTCATATTTATTTGGAAAAGAGAAATAATAGTTAAATAAAGAAGCGACTTCTGTTACCCAAGCAAGGAGAGTATAATGGTTTGGATCCTCTCTGCACACTCCCCACTTCTTTTTGTTCTTTTTTTTTCTTTTTTTCCCCTTTGCAGCAGCTGCTCCATTTCTGGTATATCTGTACCAATACAGTAAGAGGCAAATGCAGCTTATTATGAACTCCTAGTGTTCACCATTTCCTTCCTGATAAATTAAAACATTAGAGTTGAAAAGATGAAGTGGGTTGTGTTACAGGTTTCTCACATTATGCGCTATGGGGTTCATTACACTGTATCATATAATTTTAAGTTATTAAATATGCCAGAAAAGCATATTTGTACTTGATGAAAAACCCAAATTCTAAGTGTATAGTATCTTTTTTCATCTATTTAGACTCTGAAAAATGGAACAAAGAAATATAATGCTTCTAATCCTTAGCATTTATCTGCTGTAAAGACAGAGTAAATTAGATCAGCTTTTCCTAAAAGACACCTAAAATCAAACATATTTTTTCTGGCATATGCTATTAGCAAAAGTACTACTTTTCACCCACAAGAAAATAAAACAATCAGTCAATAAGCTCATGAATAACTGTATGAACACCAGGCTACAATGCATAAAAAGGCACCAAATGAATGTTCAGCTGTGTAAACCCAAAGTCAACAAACCAAGCAGCTATCTTCTGTCTACACTTTAAGTGTCCAACCCATTGCTTGATGCCAGTAGGAAAATATTCAAGTTAAATCTGAAATTATGTGATTATCTGGCTTTATAAATACAAGTGTAAAAGCCAAAGAGGATCCAGGAGATACAATTTTCACTCTTAAAGCAATAATGTGCATCAAAAAGAGAGACAGGAAGAAAGAGAGGAAAATTTACAGGAAAAATGACAGGGTGAGGGGCAATGGGTTTAAACTGGCAGAGGGGAGATTTAAACTGGATATTAGGAGGAAATTCTTTACAGTGAGGGTGGTGAGACACTGGCACAGGTTGCCCAGGCAGGTTGTGGATGCTCCCTCCCTGGAGATGTTCAAGGCCAGATTGGAGGAGGCCTTGAGTGAGCTGTACTAGTGGGAGGTGTCCCTGCCTATGGCAGGGGTTTGGAACTAGCTGATCCTTGAGGTCTCTTCCAACCTTACCACTCTATGATTCTATGATTTACATGCGCTTTAGAAAGTGAATTTTACCAAGGGACAACACATTAGCTTTTCCTCTTTTTCATAAATAAGCACATTTAAAGCCTATACTTGGCCAAAATACTATGTGCAGACTACATGTCTGTGGGTTTTCTTAGTTTTAGTGTTTACTAGAATGTCATATAGTACAGAAATTTGACTGAATTGACATTGGTTTGACCACAACGAGGTAAAAAAGACCTTAGCACTGCTGAAGGAGCTGTAGCCATTATTAGCCACAAACCCCAGATATTTATTCCCATCCTTGATGCATGATACCAATTTTATACCAGTTTGCCATCGTGATTAACCTAATCTCATTGTGTTTATAGATGATCTTCAGGGCTTTTTTTAAAGGAAAGCTCCTCCTACTTGACAACAGAGGTGTCAGCAATTAACAGTACATGATTTTATTTTCTGAGCAGTAGAATTTGCTCCTTAATTTATATCCTTATGTTTGTGCACAGCTTTAAAGGTAGAGAGAACTCACTCAATGTCCTGAGAAAATTTCAGTTGTGAAGACACTACAATAGCAGTGTGACTGAGTCTGTCTATGCTCTTATTCTCTCCTTAACAATTTTACATGACAGAATTTTCATGCTCAGCCTGAACACATTGACTGCAATGTATTTTTTGGAGGTGGGGATATCAAAACAAAGCAAAACCCCCCACAGTTGTGATTTTTTTTCCCCTTTAATTTCTTTAAGATGATGACTGCTAACCTCAATAATGGGTTGCTGTCACAATATTACTTTACATCAAGTTATCTTAAGAAACCACATGGAAATGTCAGTTGTGTTACTGCTAAGTGGCATTTCTGATACAGAACATCTGAGTATCTGGACCTCAGAGAATTTGCTAATTTGTTTCCTGGTGTAATTCCAAGTGCTGGTTTTGAACTGAGAAATGCTCTGTTGTGTTTTCTGTGGTGCTTTTTACAGGATTCTCTTCTGTATGCTCAAAGGTGGAAGCTGAGACTACTGAATGCTCAGGCTGACAATACCTATATTTACATGGCTGGGAGTAATACAGAAACTCTTCCTTCCCCCATACTGTGTCTTATTTTTCAGGGATACTTAAAACCAAACAAAATCCCTGCTTCCTCTGAACTCATGATGAAAAGCATCTGTAGAGCCACTGCAAGGTAACTACTGTCGGTCATCACAACCCTAAAGACATTCATTCCAATGTTGAACTCCTTGCTACTAGGGGGTTGTAGACAACAGAAGATAGTGAGTTTATTTGCAAGACTCAGTGTTTCAAAGGATGAGATGAAATCTTAAACTACAAGAACAAAGTGAACTAATTTACTGAGACAATTAGAAATGCAAGCATGAAACTACTGATAAATATTGTGATGTTCTAACCTAAACCCAAACATTCAGATACTGTCTTAAACCTCTCAGACACTCATGGGACAGGAATTTTCCATGATGTGATTTTAGTAGGTTTTGATAATCTTCTTTCTCCTGAAAGGATTAAAATAATATTATTTTGTCATTGTTACTGTTGCATTTTTCTAGTACTATTCTGGTGCAACCTAAAAAGCAAAACTGCACACATTTGTAGTAACTTGAAGAAGTCTTTTCAACCTCACCAATTCAACATGTACTTTAAAAAAAATGTGTTCCTATTAAATGAAAAACAATTTCCCCTTCTTACCTAAGAAACAGTGATTACTGTTGCTCACTGTTCCCTTCCACATGCTCACTTTTGCTAATCAAGAGTAACCTCACCCGAGTTGCATTTCATTTAAGGAATTTTTTGAGATATCAGAGATTCTTTCTGGTCTGGAATGACAGAAAACACACTGTACAAACATTTCTGAATCAGTAATCAAATGTTTTATAAGGAAAACCTCACATTATTTCTAGCAGAAAGCAAAATTTCTAGTATTTTCATAGAATCATAGAATGGTAAGGTTGGAAGGGACCTCAAAGATCTTCTAGTTCCAACCCCCTGCCATAGGCAGAGACACATCCCACTAGTACAGCTCACTCAAGGCCTCCTCCAACCTGG
>VWZE01010457.1:492790-529055 GCA_013396675.1 Eubucco bourcierii
TTTTTTTTTTTTTTTTTTGGTCTAGTTACACTGGCTAATAATGCAGTGAATTTGCAGTAATAGAGTAAATGTTATTTTGATGACATGATCTGATTAAATTAGTGATGATATTAAAAGCATCGGTTGAATAGGGATCAAAACCTCAAAAAAAAAAAAAAAACCAAAACCAAAACCACCTTTGCTTGAACAGTCAGTCAGGTGGTTGTAAAAAGGCAACACAATTATTTCACTCATCTAAAGATCATGGGTGGACTGACAAATTAGTTTGTATGATGTTTGACTGTTTAAAAAAGCTTTCAAACTATGGAAAAATGGTTTAGAACTTGTGTTTTTACATGGGCAGAATGTGGATCTAGCCACACCAAAAGACTTCACACAGCAACGAGCATACAAATATGTAGGAAGTAGAACTGAAGATGGAGGTATGAGAACTGCAGTCATATCTGCTGGTACAGTGACGATAAACCACCTGAACCACAGAATGAAATCAAAGATGGCACCTTCCTAACCATGCAGTTTTACCAAATTGCTGAAATAAAACCAAATCCACTTATACGCAGCATGACAGAAGGAGAAAAAGAACATTAACCGAGTTATAATTACTGGAGGTTTTCTGGTGTGTAGTACTAAAGGAGTTGTAAAATAAACTCCTCTTATGAGCTACACGTTCACATACATAAATCAAGTGACTGCCTGAAAATCCCTCGACTTAAGCTCTCAGAGATAGAATCTGTTCAAAGAAACATTCCTGAATAACGTGACTGTGTTATGAATTAGAGAGGCTTCACAGGAAAGAGATACAAGATTAAAGGTATGCGGTGCTTGGGCCCCGTCCTTCTCACAGACAAAATACCACCTTCAGTCACCAGGAGCTGTGACATCTCTATTCTCCACAAACAAATTCATGGTCTCTGTGAAATGACAGGTTCAGGGCAGAAAAGTATGATATTGCAGGCCAGGCTTGCTGCCACAGACTCCGTGGTGTTAAGACTGCTTTTCTCTCTGACCTCAGAGGTGTCTTTGTGCTTTAGAAATTCTATGGCCACCACTCATGAACACGCCGAAACACACATCAATGACTCCTCGTTTGCTCCAAGGTCGCATAGCCAAAGTCCAGTTATAGTTGTATCCTGCTACAAAGTACATCTATTTCAGAAACTTTCCCTCTCACTTAGAGACATTCCTAAATCTCTACTTTCTTCCTAACCTCCGTTTTAGAGAAGATAAAGCCAATTCCACTGGCAGCACATGAGGAGTAACCAACTGGTGCCAGGTGCTCTGGTAACAGGCAAGTGTCCACCAGGAAGCGGCGTGAAGTCAGGTTAGCAGTCAGGACATCAGCAGAAACCTCCCAATTTCTACAGCACTTACTAAAAATACAATTTAAGTCATATTAAGCAGCAACACAAAAGCTTCAAGGAATATTTGAGAGTCAGGAAAACATACTTTCAGGCACTTCTCAGACAAAAGCCTTCACAAATTCATAGGTGAGAATACATTCAAGATTCAAGAGAACCGAGGGGAATAAATTCAAGATATGATACCTACAATTATAAACAGCTTCCCCACACGGCTGAGGGAAAGGTGGCTATTAAAAAAATGCCAAGGCTGTGGTACTGAGACAAAATATTATGGTTTAAATACTAGTTTCATATAATCCTTTGCAAATAGTGCTTTGTTGTTTTTTTTTAAAGTGGCTATTGCTGTATTGTGTTTGTGTTAATAACAAAATATCCACACACGCAAAAGGCACCAATGGTTAAGAAAATAAGCAGCACAGGTATTCTTTGACACACTGGCATATAATTTATAAATCACAAACTCTTAGGGCATGAATTGTTAAGGACGTCGTAAATCTTGCAGCTACTACATAACAACAATTATTATATATAAAGACATTCTGTCACAGACCTTGAAAACCACAGGCTTTTACTGTTTCTGGTTATTGGTTGTCAGAGATTTGTTCTCTTCTGTTCTTTCTGAATTCAAACACTGGTTACTATAGTTCCCAAAATACTGAAGAGTGCCTTTCAAAAATAGCAGTTCCATTCAGGAAATCTAGTCAGATACCTTAAAATAGAGCTGCATGCATGGCATAGATTATGCAGATGATACTTGTGCATGTGTTTTTGCTGGTACTCAATGAAGTCAATAGCATCAAATTTTTATTCTCATCATTATGAGAAAATTTTTGGTGAGAGGTTTCCATTAGAATCATTGGGCATAACACTCCTCACAGACCTAGCCCAATTCCAGTGTCTCTTCTTCAGCTATTACTGATGTACAATTTACAGTTTCAGAGTGGGATAATTTTTGATGACATGAAGAACAAAACTCTTTGGTGAATTTCTCACCATTTTTATTGAAACAGTGAAGTAATTTTGGCAGTATTAAAACTAAACACATGATTGAATTTAAAAAAAAAAAAAAAAAGATGAAAAAAGTTAAACCACAGGGTTTACTTTAATCACTGAAGCCAAACATACAAATTAAATAAGAAAATGCTATTTTTTTTTTTCCCTGTTTCTTTCTAAGGCACAACATAACTTTCATATTAAATTCTTCAGTTTGTTATTCTTTCTTTGATGAGTACACTTCAAAATAACTGAATTATTACTATGGTCTTTTGGACCTACTTTACCAAGAAACAAATATAATTAAATGCGTTAAAGTAAGAAATGGCACAGCACTTCCAGCTACCAATTCCACATCCACAAGAGTCAACCACTCCAGCCCCTATGCAAGATACTGCAGATGAGATGAGGAAACTCTAAAGGCAGAGCAACACACTTTCAGGAACGGCATCCTCCTTTCACTGGGCAGCCCAACAATCACAGCGCAGGTCTCTGGGACACATTTAAGAGTCCTTAGTTAATCAGCACACATCCAGCTCAGTAGGATTACCAAGTCCTAATTCAACTTTTGAGTGTAGCTGCCAATGGTAGAGCGCACATCCAGCCCTTGTTATACCTATCCATACTCTGAGGTAAACCACTTTTGAAACATAAACATCTACCTCCCAGATGATGGCCGATAAAAGAGATGAAGTACTGTTGCCAGCAGAATCAAATTAAAAAAATTGAAGTGTTCAGAAAATATTACTATCTTTTCGTTTGTTTGTTTGTTTTTTTGTGGAGGGGAGTAAGTTCACCTTACTTTGTGACTAAGAAATAAGCTGCACTAAACTGAAACAAAAAACCAAAATATCTTGTTAGGTCACCATATAACACCGATGTTTATGCACCTTGAAACATGTCTTCACAAGCTAAACAAAGAAGTTAAAGGGGGGGAAAAAAAAAGGAGAAATAATTTGGCAAGGTTGGTACTAAACTAGATTTTCTTTATGCCTAGGAAGTATCATGGAATATTTGCAAAAAACTAGTTTTCAAGTAAAAGAGGAAATTGTCTTAATTGGACAAAGACTTTCAGCAAGAGCCCATGCGACTCAACGCTAGGTTATTTAATCTATTTCAGCCCTTACAAAATTAGATACCACACTTTCATCTGTTCTTCACACTCTTGGCTGCAAGTGTTGTTACTAATACCTCTAACAGGTCTGGTAATATGAGATGCTGGCCTATCTCATCTTAGTGAATGCTATCTGACATTCAGGAACAGCCCAGGAACACCAGCCACACTTTTTATAGAAAGTGGATAGTCAGCACCTGAGGGGGAAATATTTGGTCTGTACATTTCTCCTGCTATTCACCAAAGGATCATCCAAAGGTACTGCTAGCACTGCAGGTCAGTCAAACACCTTGCATGTCCTCCAGCTGGAGTAAGGCAAGGCTTGGAAGGGGGGATCAGAACAATAGAAATGTGTTCAGCTGTGAAATTAAAAGTAGGCCAGCATGACGTGCAACATTATGTGTTGAGCTGAGTCAAAAGCAGTAATTAGGCTAAGCTAAAATCCAACCACACTCATAATCAGAACAAATGTGCGCATTTGTGTCCATTGCATTCTCTCCTAAGCAGAACTGGTTGCTTACCCATCCCAAAGCAACCTTGTTACCCTCCCCATGGCCTCAGTCTCATCTGCAGTGCCTCCAGTTCCTCCTACATATTCTGACCAATCTATCTTTCCTTTTCTTGGAGGGCCTATAGAATCACCTGCCCAGGTGTCACAGGCTCCTCCGTGTTCTTCACCTATGTGTTGTCCTGAAAGCTGGGCAGGAGGTAGCCCTGGCTGCAGCTGGCCTGGAGCTGTGCCTCTGCTGTCTGGCTGGCCAGGGCACACATGCCAACTGGCAACCAGCAGCTACTCAGATGTAAAAGCTGAATTTTTCCTCCCTTTGCTGCAGCAAGAGAACTAATTTGAGTCTGTCTTCTGCTTACCTGCCAGCATTCTGTACTTGGGGAGTAACTCAACTATCTTGAGACCTCAGACCTATTTCATGAAACTAGCCTGAGTTCAAGAATTAGTGAGAGGCACTGACTGACAAACAAGTAGGCAAAGTAACGAATAAGCATGAAAAAGCAAAACTAGTATTGTCATAAGCACAGACTTTAACAAAAATAGCTCCACAGCAGCAGGTTTCAGGTACAGAAAACCATTGTCTCATTTGCAGCCCAGCTATAGACCAAAAAACATATGTGTACAGACAGATGTACAGTTCAAGTCACAATAAACTGTCTTGGAAAAATTCAGCAGATGCATAGCAACCACAGGCAAACAGGAAGACAATAACTGGCTGAATTAGAGTAATATTAAGGGGGGGAAAAAAAAAGTTAAATAACCTAACAAACCTCCACAAGATTCAGAGTGTTTAAGTGATACCCATTTTAAAAAAGTTAAATAACCTAACAAACCTCCACAAGATTCAGAGTGTTTAAGTGATACCCATTTCTCCTGCCATGTTCTCAAAACCAGCAGATTGTACTTGTTCCTTAACTTGCAGTCTGTCTTTGGTCACAAACTTGTAACCAAATAAAAAAGGAATCATTTCTTTTCTAGTGTTTTGTCAATGACATGATTATTTATCCACTGTAAGATAAAGCAACCTGAACTTTGCAGGGAGCAATGCCCTGGAATGACTGTGAAAACAGCCTGACATGTTATTTTAGGATGTTTCCTATAGGTTTCACTATTATAGATCTGAAATTAAGTTTTTGATTTAGAATACACAGGAAGTAAAAACTGTTATAAATAGTTGAAAGGCGAAGCATCCTTCTTTACGGTGCTGAAGGCTGGAGGATATGGGGCAGACCAATGACAATAGTGAGTAATGCAAAGTATTATCCTCTGGCTTTATTATAATAACAGGTTATCTGATTACAGCCTGTGTTTTCTGGCCTCAGCACTGGCTGCATTCTCCCACAGCACTGGTGGTACATTTTAGCAATCCATTAACAGCTAATTCACCCAGGAAATCTGAGATTTCTGTACTGAAGCATGAAAATTAACATTCCTCATGCGAACCACCAGTTGAAGCAGCTGTGCTCAACGTTTCCTCAATAGGACTTTCCAAAAGAAAAGGCAACACCTTTTCACTCTCAGACCTCACACTGAAAATCCTCAATGCACCTGCCCTACAGCAGATGCAAGAATTTAGCTCCAGGACATCAATGCAGAAGGGTTTGGGATATTTTTGCACACACCCCTCCACACATACCCCTTTTATTAAAAGTTTTGAAGCTCATGACAATGTTTCTGTCTTTATCACTTCATGGACAGGCAAGAAGTGAAAATCTAGAGGGGCTTGAGAAGATGCAGTATTTATCAAAATGGCTTGCTGGATATAAAAAGTGCAATCCTGATTTCTCATTTCACCTTTTAAATTTCTTTGCTAGAGAAATATTTAACAGAAGGCTAATTTGTTGCCCTGTCTACTGAAAAGATTAATTTTCTAAAGGGATGTTATTGAGGTTTGAACCACAGAAAGACTCCTTCTTGCAGTCCAGTGCTTGGCTGCAGCGTAGCCCTAACACAATCCAACAGCAATCACGTAACACTGCTTTGGTTTGTTAGGTTTCACAGACATGGCACTAATACCTACAAAGTCTCCTGATACTGGCCAAAGAAGGTAAGTACCACAGCAAAGAAATGCAGCTTTGTGACCAAAAGATATTCCTGCAAAATTTTTACCCAAAACCCAGAAGCTTGAAAAGTTATGGTCTGTGGGTTTGTGAAGGTCACTGGAGGGAAGGAGGACTCGTAACAGTAGCAACAAAAGAAGTAAGTTTAAGATGGCATTTCTGCTTGGCATTGCTTGCAGTAGCTTGCTTTCTACAATTGATTTAAATAGAAATAAGCCATAGCCACATTCCTGGGACAGTATCAACCTAAATTCCTTCATAATATTACCTTTCCCCATACTGTTACTTCAGTTTCCCACAAGAGTGCTATGTAACTACAAACGAAAGACAATGTGGTCCCAATTTGAATGGGAAGTGAGCTGTGTCCTGCAGCCATAATTAGAGAGGGCAGTGGCCCATGAAATCTTTTCACTAGGAGAAGACCCACACCATAAAAATATCTGCAATCCTGTGGTCTATGGCCTACATTTTTATAATCAATATTCATTCATAACACTCTATAAATGGGCATTTTGTAACCCGATGCAGAATTTAAACTGCACTTTGTTTAAAAGGTGGTTTTGAGGGTAATCAAGGACAAAGGGCAGAGTAGGGTTTTAGAGCTTCTCTGCTAATGTAAGTCAACATAACATGGATGACCAGCAAGAAGCTTTTCTGTTCACCTGAAGTGTACTGAAACCTTCAGCTGGCCTTTACAGGATGAAGTGTGAGAGAAGAGATGCGGCGTCTTTGAACTAAATTAGGTCAATATTATATGCAGGACAGGATTTTATGAGGGTAGGGGCAGAAAGCTGTCACTTTCTTTTAATTTCAATAAACCATACACAGCATCTTTTAAAAATTAACTAGCTCATAAAAGTTCATCAGTCCTGAATTGTAATTAATTTCTGTGTGCGGAAAGATCATTTGCCCATAGGTGTTGCTTACTCATTTAAATCAGAGCCGCTACAGCTACCCGACAATTGTATTAAAACAGTTCCTGATGAATCCCAGCTTTATTTAACAGCCTTAAACACCAAAGCATTAAAACAAAAACAGTGATACCCACACACCAACACAGGCAAAACTGTTATTTGTCATTCTTTGAGGAGGTGTTGAGGCAAAGCACTACACATGGAATTTCTCAGCTCAGCTCTAGCATAAAAGTTTTAAATCCTGACACTAGTGTAGAGACAAAATTCCCACACTGTGTCCTCATAATGGATGCAAAAAAAAGGACAAATCTACTATTCATACACCTCAAAACAGAGGTGACAATACTTGTCTCTTCTTATCCAGGAGAACCATTTTTATCCATTATATACACTACTGTTCGATACCTCAGCACAGTTAGAAAAGCAATTCTGCTGCCATAATGACATAACCAATATTACTCTATATCAAGAGTTTTAAGAAATCTACAGGAAAAAAAAATTCCATTATTTCCCAGAAGAAGCTGCTGCTATCTGTGTTCAACAAGCTCCTATACAAGCCTCCCACATGTTATAGGAAAGAGAGGATGTTTCCTCGCCCAGCACCATCTCTTGCTTCCTCATAAAATCCCAAAATGTGCAATATTGCTCAACTGTATGCCACTTACAGCTTTAGTAACATGGGTTAGTTTTTGTTTTTTCTTTTTGCATGACTGATAAAATGCACTTTGTCTCACTTGGAGCATGCACAGTGAAAACAGGAGCAGTAGCCCAAGCCCCAGAGGAGCAGTGCCCATGACCAGGTAAGCTTACACTCCTGGTAGTAGTTTCTTAGCCCTCAGCAAAATGCATTTTCACTATCACAAGAACAACTTCTCCCAAACCCTGTGGAAAGTCAACATCTAAAGTGCCAAGCCTTCAGATTCAGGGTTCAGATACCCATGTATGTAACTGGAGCCTCTGAACTTAAGAGTTCAAAGCTTTTGTATCTTTCCACACCGGATCCAAGCAGGGCTCATTACATCTAAATAACAGTGTCTGCAGAATTTTCAGGAATAAATAGTGGCTTTGACCTTGACTTGATCTCTCAGTTTCCACTGCAGGGGAAGCTCTGAGCTTCATGTTGGCAGCAATAAGCTTCTCTCATCTATGCTCTGGTCTTAATAAAGGCACTACCTCCAAGAGAAAAAAAACCACAAACCTGTAATGTCTATAAGGATATAAATACATTTCATTCACTCTTCTATGTATTACAGGTTAACAAAATAATACTACTCTAGTGTCACTGTAACACAGACTCCATAAGAAAACCTAATTTAGTATTAAACACACCCAGCTACATGCTCCATCCCCCCACTCCTATTTAAAATAAACCAAAACCAAACACTTTAAGAAATGTCACCTTTTGCTTTGCTAAAACCCATCTTTTGTTTTCAGTATGACATGCTTCCAGTGCGGTATAAACATAAGGAAGGGTGCAATAGGAAAAAAATAAAGTAGTTTTTTACACAAACACATAAGGAGACAGAATTAAGCTAGCAGAGATTAAAAGAAGTCAGACCTTGCCCAACTTTTGAGTTCTGGGGGGTTGCAAATTAGAAATTATTTTAAATAATACTATTTTATTTTCAATTTCCAGGTGACGTTCTGAATTTAATGCACACTTCAATATTCCATTGATGCTTTCTTTTGTTCTGTTCTTAAACACAGGCAATTTTGCTTCACTATCATCACCTTTATCTTTCTATCAATTCTGGTCAAAACAGGTTTCCCAAAATCAAGGCCTTTCTCCTTGACTTATTACAGGTAATGACAAGTTGCTATCTCCTAGCATTCTCAAAAGTTTCCTCTCCAGAGCAAACAGATGATTTCAAAGTATCCACACAAATAATACTGTGTAATAAATGTTGACTTTTCACATCAGGCTAGTTACAGGTTTAATAGAGACCTGCATTTATCCCAAGTGGCATCAGACTCACTGGTAAAATTATTGCAATATTGGCTTGTGAAAACACAGAAAAAATACTGACAACACAGAAAGAACTCTCTTCCCACCCAGTGCAATATATAGACGTTGGTAAGCTCAAAAGGCATCAGAGACAGCTTTATTAATAGACCAAAACCAGCCTTTGAGTTTAAGAAACAAAAATACCCATCAAATATCACTAACCCACTGGCCTTAAAAAAATAAAAGTTTTTTTTGTCTGTATTTGAACTCCTCTTCCCAGCAGACCTCCTGCTACATAATGAGACACAGAATGCCCTGTAACATTGGAAGTGTGTAAGGAATAGTTGGTTTCATAGACAAACTACAAAACTCTGGCTCGGTGTGCGTCCCCCAACTAAACAAAGGTAAGTTATAAGTTCATACAGTAATAAAGCTTGTTCTGAATTTTTCCTCTGAGTCTTCTTTGTAATTGTGAAATAAAAAGTCCTAATTACTGGAGAAGAACAAATGCCAACAGAAGATTCTCCCCCCTCCCACCCCAAAATCACGTTGTGGAGGATGCAAATACAATATATGGCAGGAATAACAAATGCTTTATTTTCCAAGTGCTCTGCCATGATTTATGAAAGGTGTACCTCACTGTGGGAAGATAATGCCATTTGAAATGGTCCATTTCATAAATCTATCCTCCTCATCCCTAGCTGCATAGAGGGTTACTGTGAGCTCCCGAATCCAATAATGTTTTCATCCTCTATTGACAAAAAAAAAGGACTTTGTTTGGAGTGAGGTAATGATGCAGTTATAGAGGAGCAGCGGCTAAAGCTCTGTCTCAGGGGCTTTCGTTGGCGTAGCCATACAGCTGCAAAGGAGAGGAAACTAGCACAAACAGAGAGAACAGATAATCAACACACACTACATCCCTGATGTCTTTTTAGTGCTAGTAGCATTAATTATAATGTGTGCCTAATCTTCTGCACTTCCACATCACCAAATGTTTTGCCTGAATTTTCTATTCATCCTGGCAATAGATTTATGATTGTGAACCCAGCTATTTCCTACTCATCTGTTCACCATCCCAGTGTATCTACTTGGTTATCTGTCTGCTAGAATGCTTCCAGAAGATGTTTCTGTGCCAAATGCAGTGGTTGCTGTAGATGGGGACTAATCATGAATGTAACTGAAATTCATTTCACTGATTTTTCACGTCGCAAACAGCAAAGGGTAGAAAGGAAAAGACCATCCTCAATCTTATGGAAAAGTTTCATGTTGGGACTGGAAGCCATGCTTGGAGAATGGGAGTAGAGGGAAATCAAGAGGCAAAATATGAGAAGAAAATGTTTCTGGGAGCATTTGCGTGTAGATGCAGCCAACAGAAATATTTTTAATTATTTTATATTATTAGGACTATTTAGGAAAGAGGAGCTGGAAGCCCTACAAGTTTCTCATTTCACTTTGGAAGAGTTGGTTGTCTTGCTTGTTTTGCCATTTCTGGGATTCTGAACAAAACCAAACATGTCATTCCAGAAAACTAGGCATACATAAAACAATTTCAGATATCAGCTTAGTTTTTGCTTTTGTTAGGGAGCTGGAAGCCCCATAGTGGACTGGCAGTGTGTTCACAGATTTCATAGAATGGTAAGGTTGGAAGGGACCTCAAGGATCATTTAGTTCCAATCCCCTGCCATAGGCAGGGACACCTCCCACTAGTTGAGGTTGGGAGAGACCTTTGAGACAATCAAGTCCAACTGCTCACCAAGAGCTCACAATCCCACCACTACTGCTAAGCTACTACCACCAAGCCACATCCCTAAGCACCACATTCACATGTCTTTTAAAATTCTCCAGGGAACGTGAGTCCACCAGCTACTTGGGCAGCCCGTTCCAATGCTTGGGAACCCTTTCTGTGAAGAAATTGTTCCTAATAACCAACCTGAACTTCCCTTGGCACAACCTGAGTCCATTTTCTCTTATCCTGTCACTGAAAATCATAGAATAGAATCATAGAATAGAAACATGGAATGGTTTAGTTTGGAAGGGATCTCAAAGATCATCTAGTTCCAACCTCCTGCCATAGGCAGGGACACCTCCCACTAGTACAGCTCACTCAAGGCCTTGTCTAACTTGGCCTTGAACACCTCCAGGGAGGGAGCAGCCACAACCTCCCTGGGCAACCTGTGCCAGTGTCTCACCACCCTCACTGCAAAGAACTTGCTCCTAACATCCAGTTTGAATCTCACCTCTACCAGCTTAAACCCATTGCCCCTTGTCCTGTCATTGCAAGACCTTGTAAATAATCCCTCCCCAGCCTTCCTGTAGGCCCCCTTCAGATACTGGAAGGCTCCTCCATGAGGAGGATACTATGGAGTATCCTCCATGGAGGATACCTCCATGACCAGATACTATGGTCTCCTCCAAGCCTTCTCTTCTCCAGGCTGCAGAGCCCCAACTCTCTCAGCCTGTCCTCATAGGTGAGTTGCTGCAACCTTCTGATCATCTTCGTAGCCCTCCTCTGGACCCACTCCAACAGTTCCATGTCCTTCCTGTGCTAGCAGATTTCTCATCCTACTGAGGTGAAGTTTAGTACTTTGACCAAATTTCACTTTGTGTTTGAGCAATGCCACTTTTCTACACTAGACTACCCGCAGTTTCAGAGCCTGATGAATGACCTTTGTTGAACACGAAATTTCCCTAGCTTTGGCAAGAACTTTACAAACTATATACATGTTTTGAACTGTCACTTTGAGATCTTAATTTACATATTTTGACTTGTGCATGAAAAGCAACTTCAAGGTCAAGTTCTGCAAAGAAATACTGGGCAACTCCATTAAAAGTCTACTGACACTTTGCATATTTATTTTTCTTCCCTGTAGTATGCATGGGATCTCATAAATCAGGATAAACAAACACCAGAGGTCACAGGCAGGTGTGCACAGTGCATTTCTACACGTAGCATGAAGGTATACTGCAAACACCAGATTGCCTCAAGAGTAATGGCAAAGAAACACTACTCCCTAAAATATAAATTTCTTTCTAGGAGGTACAAGGTTGTGACCAGAGGCTGCTGGGATGGATGGGAAAAAGCAAACCTACAAGTCTTTCACCTTTGCAGAAGGCACAATTTCTCACTACACCTGGAGTCTGTAACTGTGTCTTTAACAGAGGTTGTGCAAAGAGAACAAAAAGTGAAGCACCAAACGTAAGAAATCACAAAACAATAACAAAATCCCACGAGGTGTTCCCAGTTATCATCTCTCTCAAAAGAGGTAAAATTTTACCAGAGATTTTGAACTTATTGCAAACATACCCTAGGTGATCCTGCTTTGGCAGGGGAGTTGGACTTGATGATCTCTGGAGGCCCCTTTCAACCTCTAAATGTTCTGTGATTCTGTGAAGCATTTACTAGGTGATATTCTGAATTCTTCTGGAATGCAATCAGGTTGTACTGTCTTATCAACACAGCTCTCACATCTAGGATTGCTGCCATTGCTGACCACTCTTTGTCCTTTCAAAACCATATCACCCATGGAAACAAGGGAAACCCCCCAAAACTTATTACAGTCATGAGGTTTTACGTCACACCTGAGGCTGCAGGTTGTAGGAGTGGAGCTCTAAAACAGCAGAGCTATGAAGGCAGCATTGTTAAAGCAATGGAGATGAGACCATTAAAGTTTGTTAATTTAGTGAGCAGAGATGATTGCTTTCTGCCAAGACAGGTGATACGAACTTGAGAAGAGCATCCTGGGTTGGTTCCTATGGACAGTAATGGAGCTGTCTGTGGTTGTAAGTTCTGTTGGGACAATGCTCCCAGTTTCTCTAGGTCTTATAAACTGAGTAGACTTTGATGCACACACTGCCTTGATCATCCTGACTGACAAACTGCAGGCATTGAAGAATGATTTAATAATCATAAAGATCAAAGTTCCTCATAATGTGAATTAGGTCAGATACCTACCAACAGGTTTATGGCCCCAAGGAGAAATACTACAGGACAGTGGGTAATCACCACAAATAACTCTCCACTGTCCAAATTACTGTGCTCTGGTAAATGTTCTGTCTCCTTTTTGACCGAGTCAAGACGAAGAAGGGCTAGCCCATGACTTGGCACAGAACAAGGAATGAGAGAATGAGCAAGCTGAGAATCAATACAAACAAAATAGAGGTGACATTAATTGCTTGGAGCATTAATAGACCATGCGAGAGAGTAGAAACTAGCTCCGTTTTGAAAACCAAGGGTGTTTGCCTGCCTTTTGTGATCCAGTTTTGCTAGAATGGCCACAAAAGTCATTTTTATCTGTTGTGCTTTGCACAGCCTAAGTCTAGACCCTTACTGCGTGAAGGCAGCAGAAGGTTTCCCTGGGGTGTTCTGCAGGGGATGAGTGCAGCATTAGGCACTCCAGGGTGCAAGAGATGAGTTAGTCATGCTGCATTTTTGTTCCATAATTTTTAAGACTTGGTAGCATGTTCAGTGCCTCTTGATGGGTTTATTGCAGTTATTCTAAAATTAAAAAAAAAAAAACAACAACAACAAAAAAAAAAACCAAAAAAAAAAAGGTCAAGGCCATTCAAATCTAAATATACAAAAGTAAATATATATATAAAATTTCAGTTTAAAAAGCTTATTTTTCCAAGGCTACTTGTGATCTTTTTTACTCAGGATGAATCATGCTTAGACCACAGCTTCAATATTTTCCTTTCAAGAAGATCAGTGATTGCTGAACATGTCATGGTTCTGGGGGAATGATAATAATTTTAAAAAAAAATAATAATAATAGGGCAAACTTCTGAAGGAAAGTTCTGTGCTGGAGAGAGCAGACTTGGAGCCTCAGCACTTGTAAACAGCCTCTGAGAGCCCCCTGTAGCTGTTGACTGGTAAAGATTGAAGTGGTTTTGTTATTCTTACTGCAAACGTTTATCTTCCGAATCCTCTTGCTAATGACATCAGCTGGCAGCACTTCAGTCTAGCTAGCAAAGTGTAGGCTCTGTGCAGCCTCACTGCTTGGGCCCCAGCTCACCTTGTCTCCACCATGGTAGTATATTTATTTTAACATTTGACAGTATCTATCAGATGTTCGAGAGCTTGTTTAATGACCTTTTCCTAAGTCTTCCATTCATTTCTTTAGTTTCTCACTTCCTCTCCCTTTTTCTTTTTAAAATAAATTATGGTTATAAAAACAAAGCCAGCAGAAGGGAAAATATTCAGTACCTGGAAACTGAAAAGTTGAGTATTTGCTCTTTATGGGGCACTGGAGTCTCCTAAAATACAGAACTGTTAGAGAACTTAAATGTCGAGGACAAAAAAGTTCACTCGGTGGCTATGCAAACACGCGACACTTTTGAATCGCTTTGAACAAGAATTTAAATACCTGTGTTTCAATTTATGGTCTTAAAATGCCTGAAAAACACATTCCTACTTTTTAAATGGATTTTTTTAAGCGAGTCTTAAATACACTTTGATTATTTCCATTCTTGACATTATGCCTACTCAGGTATTTTGTAGAGCAATTTGAAAGCAGAAAGGCAATTCCTAGCGATACCAACAGGTATGTATTGATTTAACAAACACCTCCTCTTAAAGATGCACTTTCTTCTTCCCATGGAAGAGAAAATGTGAATTCAAACTGAATAAAGCCAAAAGCTAAAACACATTGTCTATAATGATTTCTTTGATGGAGAAAGCTCAGGTTCAAGTTCATTATCTTGGTATTTTCAGAGGAGTTTGCCTGCAGCCCTTAGGAACAACATTTAACTGAATTTTATATGTGAACATTAAAGAAACAGTAATGCATAGGTATAAAATAAGTGATCAAACTGAAAGTAAAGTGTACAGCTTTCTCCCTGTTAGCCTACACTGTTATTATCTTTTCAGAAGATGTCAAAACCTTTTCTCAGGAATTCACATTTTTCATGCATTTTGGAAGTAGGTACAATTACTTTAACAGCTCTCTATAGCACTAAGACATCTGTAGCAAAATCAGGTATTTACTTCAAAGCGAGAACATTTCGAAGACAGAAAGAAATGGCAGGCAGAAACAGAGGTCCAGAGAAACTGCTGCTAAACTTCTGGGCTTAATGAAACACAAATATCAAGAATATTTTATGGACAAAATGCATTTGTAGGCATATACAGTATATAACCAGAGGCCAGAGTGATTAGCATTCTCTTTTCAATCCTGACTGGAGCTTTAGTGTAAAACACAAACCAGCATGCACGTACCTACAGTCATTATATTATTTCATCCAAGTCTGAATATTGACTCAATTTTAAGCACATGCCCTTGATCCCTTAAAACTAGGACTTGCATGAAAAGCAGTCCAAGCACAAGCCTTGCAATACCCAGGAAAACACAGGCACTGAGATATATTCCAGACACACACAGAGCGCAGGATCAGTGTGAAAGGCGCTGAAAGGTACTTGTGGAAAGCAGGTATCGCGCTGCTAGAGGACTACATTTGAAGCAACGCAACTCACAAAGGGCAGGATCATAGAAATCTGCTTGGAAATTGGACACAAAAGTCATCACAGCCCTGCGGCTGCCATAATTTATGTCTCAAACATTTATGTGCATCCTCCCCTTTTCCTCCTCCTTCCCCTCCTGCTCTTAAATTTTTCAGCTCTTCAAGCAAACAAGCCACTCGAGTTGCAGTGGTGCTTCCCCAAGCCTTCGCAGCTGAGAGCACTCAGTGCACCACTCAAAAACTCCACTTTTGCCTGGGTTTAGAACAAATGAAAACGAGGGAGGGAAAAAGAGACAGGCTTAAATTCAGAACATTTTATGAGAGTCAGAGTTTTATGCTGGCAAAGGTTACGGCGGCAGAACAGTCCTCTGAGCAAGAACTGCAGTGGCCAGATGGCAGAGGATGCTCAGATGCTGTAGTTTATTTATATTTATTTTCCTTTAGCAGAATGGGAACAAGGTGTATTTGGATTTGGCCAGTGTGAGTAAAGCATGCATCTCCCTACACTGGTCCTGCAAAATCTGTGTCCTTGTTTCTAACTAGGGGAGCCACCAAGTTCCAGATCTCCTCCTAGGTCTGGCTGAGACCTAATCATAGAACTGCTGAGGCTGGGAGAGACCTTTGAGATGATCAAGTCCAACTGCTCACCTAGAGCTCACAATCCCACCACTACTGCTAAGCTACTACCACCAAACCACATCCCTAAGCACCACATTCACGTGTCTTTTAAAAATCTCCAGGGAAGGTGAGTCCACCCCCTCCCTGGGCAGCCTGTTCCAATGCTTGGGAACCCTTTCTGTGAAGAAATTGTTCCTAATAACCACCCTGAACCTCCCTTGGCGCAATCTGAGTCCATTTTCTCTTGTCCTGTCACTTAAAATCATAGAATAGAATCATGGAATGGTTTAGGTTGGAAGGGATCTCAAAGATCATCTAGTTCCAACCCCCTGCCATAGGCAGGGACACCTCCCACTAGTACAGCTCACTCAAGTCCTCGTCTAACTTGGCCTTGAACACCTTCAGGGAGGGAGCAGCCACAACCTCCCTGGGCAACCTGTGCCAGTGTCTCACCACCCTCACTGCAAAGAACTTCCTCCTAACATCCAGTTTAAATCTCCCCTCTGCCAGTTTAAACCCAATGCCCCTCGTCCTGTCATTACAAGACCTTGTAAATAGTCCCTCCCCACTTGCTGCATGTGAGAAGAGACTGACCCCTACCTCACTGCAACCTCCTTTGAGCTGTAGGGGGCAGTGAGGTCTCCCCTCAGCCTGTTCTGAAGACTAAACAGCCCCAATTCCCTCAGCAGTTCCTCATAACACTGGTGTTTAAGTCCCTTAAGCATCTCTGCTGCTCTTCTCTGGACATGCTCCAGCACCTCAATGTCCTTTTAGCAGTGAGGGTCCCAACACTGAACACAATATTTGAGGTGTGGCCTCACCATTGCTGAACAGAGGTAGACAATCACATCCCTAGCTGTGCTGGCCACACTATTCCTGACACAAGTCAGGAGGCCATTTGCCGCCTTAGCCACCTGAGCACACTACTGGTTCATATTCAGGCAGCCATCAATCAACAACCCCAGATCCTTCTCTGTTGAGCTGCTCCAGCCACTCTTCACCAAGCCTGTAACACTGCATGAGGTTGTTGTGGTTCAAGTGGAGCACTCAGCACTTGACCTTGCTGAATCTCATACCATTGTTCTCAGCCCATCTATCCAGTCTGTCCAGATAATTTTCCTCTTGGAGCTGCACCTCTATTTTGATTACTGAGATATGCTTTATAGATGTGCACTGTGATTTGAAGACATCAAGAAGCCCACACAGTTGTGTTAAAGTGGAGCAAGAGGAAATACGAAAGAGATGACAAATCATGTAGAGGCTTGGGAAAAAAAAAAAACCCACCACAACAATTTCATGGAGTTTTACAACATTGTTTTATGGCTGAGCTGCACATAGATACATGTCTGCATGTCAGATGTGCAAGAAAAGTCAGTATGGTGGCTTTTATACCTGAGTATTGCTGGCTGATTTTACACAAAGGTAGTTACATTATCTAATTTGCTGTGGCTTTTTCCAAGCAGAACATCAACTCAAACAATGTTATCCAGCCTGATCACTTCATAAGCTGGTATTTTAGATACCAAATGAGATAATGTAATTAAAACAACACACCTCACTCTATGATAATTTGTCCCCACAATGTTTGGTTCCCTTATCTTCTGTGATATATTTATAGCATTTTCATCTCAATACCACTGCAATTACTTACTGAACAGAAACATTCCCCTTCAATGGCAAAGCACAGTTTTACTGTGCTTTATTGCAGCTAAAAAATGAAACATATAAAATCTTGGACACAGAGAGCTAATCAAGCTTAACCACAGCCTAATAACAAAGCAAGCACAGTGGAAAATATATATGCTGCTGTCCCACCTTGTGATGCCACACTTTTTATGAAGGAACAGCCTTCTTTTGTTAGGATTGTACAAGAGGACTCAGCTCTGTGCACCAACATGCATAATAAGCCATAGAGCCAACAATATCATTTACTGCACTGCTCTAATTATTAATTGGACACAAAATTAGCTTGAAAGGTGGGGGTTTTTTTTGTTGTTGTGGGGTTTTTGTTGTTGGTTGGTTTTGTTTGTTTGTTTTGGTGGGTTTTTGTTTTGTTTTGGTTTGGTTTTTTTTCCTTCTGTGTTCAGGGTTCAGTGACACCTGCCAGGTCAGGAGTAATCAAGTTTCTAACCTTCATGCTCCGGGGAGACAGCTGCTATACAGTCAAATACGGAGAAATAAACCTGAGTGACACTTCTAAGCAACACCAAGCTGCTGAGATGCAGCAGCACTGACTTCCCTGGTGCAAAGCCTTCCAGTGGCAAAACATGGCTTTGGAGGGAAAGAGAACAGCTTCTCAGATTCCTGGTACAAGTGTAGTTGCTACTGCAAGTCAGATTTGCATAGTTCCAAACAAAAAAACAGTCTAAGGAAGGTGGACTATTTTCTTATGAAGCAGGTACCAGAATTACATTCGATCCTAGAGAATTGCCTGTTCAAACCTATGAGTTGCTACACTGGGCTCTGGCTGCCCCATGTTCACATGGAGGATGCACACTCTGCACTGAAGGACTACCTACGCCTTGGAAGTGCCAGCTGCAGCAGTGGGCCGCTCTCTGTGCAGCACCCAAGATGCCACTCACTCCATACAACTGTCAGGCAGGACACGCTGCTAATGAGACCAACAGCCTGACAATGTCAGTTCAGCAGATGGGAACATGCTTTCCATGTTGTGCTCTCAAAGGCATCCAGTAAACCTGGAAGTCACTCTCCCTTGGAAAGATTCAGCAATCACAGGATCAGAGACTGTTAGAGGTTGGAAGGTACCTCTGGAGATCATAGAATGGTAAGGTTGGAAGGGACCTCAAGGATCATCTAGTGCCAACCCCCTGCCACAGGCAGGGACATCTCCCACTAGTACAGCTCACTCAAGGCCTCCTCCAACCTGGCCTTGAACACCTCCAGGGAGGGAGCAGCTACAACCTCCCTGGGCAACCTGTGCCAGTGTCTCACCACCCTCACTGTAAAGAACTTCCTCGTAACATCTAGTCTAAATCTCCGCTCTGCCAGTTCATCTAGTCCAACCTCCTTGTCATAGCAGGTTCACCTAGAGCAGGCTGCACAAGATGCAGGATGGGGATTCAGCATTCAGACATGCCAGTAAAGTACCAGGCAACAGCTTTGGTTTGCACCTAGCAGAGATACAGCTGTGAAAACCATTGAATTCTTATTCCGGTAATGGAGAGTCTCAGTGTAGGAGTACACTGACAGTGTATAAAAGAGCAATAAAAAGGTCAAACAAATAAAAGCATCACATGAGAATTTGGGAACGTGGTTCAAGCTTCTAAGATGCAGCTAAAAGCAATGATTAAGATAAAAATGTTTAACAGATTTCTATAGAACTGAATTTTTATGAAAGGGCAGTAGAAATCAGTGGGATGAGATGCTTTACCAAGCTGAATACACTCTAAGTGTTGTAAACACTGCTGACAACTGAGTTGCTCCTAGCAAGATCAGAACAGAGGTTTATTCCTCCTTTATCAGATTTGCCTTCCAAATGTCCTTACAGCAAAAGCAGAGACACACAGGCACAGAAGCCTATCTTGAAAACCTAGATCACTAAGCTCTCCTCTGGAGAAAATTTTAAATAAAATGTAAAAAAAAAAAAAAAAAAAAAAAAAAAAAAAGAGGATTTAAATTTTTAAAAGAAACATATTCTTCTGTCCTTATGTCTGGGAAAGAGATTTGTTACACAAGCTTTTCCACACACCCTTAAGGTGAACACTGGATATGGGCACGTTCTCTCCATTTAGGGCATAAAGTTAAAATACACCCATATCTACCTACTAAAAATAAATAAATAAATAAATAAATTAAAAGGAAAAAAATTAAAACCCCACAATGCAAACAGTCTCTTTAAAAAAAAAAAAAACAAACATAATCCTTCTACTATTTTAGCTGCACTGAATGTTTTGATACTAAATCAGACAAAATTTGTTCAATCTATGAACTCTCCACAGCGAAAAAAAATAAAGAATTCATAAATGGCATAAATACTGACATAGAGTTGTTTCTCAAGTTTTAATTCAGCCTAACCCTTAATAAATACTTCCAAATTCTTCTTCATAAATGGCATAAATACTGACTTAGAGTTGTTTCTCAAAGTTTTCATTCAGTCTAACCCTTGATAAATACTTCCAAATTCTTCTTCATAAATGGCATAAATACTGACTTAGAGTTGTTTCTCAAAGTTTTCATTCAGTCTAACCCTTGATAAATACTTCCAAATTCTTCTGAAATTGAAATGGCAAGAATTAAACTAGAACAGCAATGTGTGTTAACCAGTGAAGAAAAGCAGCAAAACAACTGAGGGGTGTTTTGTATCCCATCAACACAGCCCATTTCTACAGATTGTGTCTGTTCAAAAAGCATTTTTCTTCCCCACAGATCCTCCTTATAAGGATTATAGTATCACAGTATCACCAAGGTTGGAAGAGACCTCAAAGATCATCAAGTCCAACCCATTACCACAGACCTCAAGACTAGACCATGGCACCAAGTGCCACGTCCAAAGCTGCCTTGAACACCTCCAGGGACGGTGACTCCACCACCTCCCTGGGCAGCCCATTCCAGTAGCCAATGACTCTCTCAGTGAAGAACTTTCTCCTCACCTCCAGCCTAAACTTCCCCTGGCAATTAATACCAAGAAATATAATTCTTCCAAAATTACCAAAATGCTTTCTCTTATTACATCTCTGTTAAAAAGTGTTAAGTAGAGATAATTACAAAATTTGGCTGAAAACATGGCTGTAGTGATTGCTAACCAGGTTGAGTAATCTGGCTGAAAACAAGAGGGGGAAAAAAAAAATGAAAAAAAAAAAAGGAAGGGGAAGACAAGGAGCAGAATACGAATGAGACTGAGAGCAGGTACGAAGGGAAACTTCTTTCTCTCACAATTAAGTAATAACAACAACATAAAACAAAAGTAAAAGATGTTCACTCTAACTGAGGACAATGGTAGCATGGTTTGAAAGTCAGTAAAGAGTAATTGTACATGCTTTTGTTAATATGTTCCACCAGGATTTCTCTGAGCACTAGAAGCTGCTGGCTGGTTTTGCATAATAAAGCCAACCTGAGATCAGACACAACAAAACTGCATTATTCCCACATGTATTTCAGTAAAGAAGTCAGAAAGTGCTCTTTGGAATTACTACCATGATCAGCACAGGAGGATTTACAGATGTAATAAAGCTAAGAGAAAGCTTCACCGACACCATCTCTCCTTCATTTTCTTCCTACAACAGTTAACTTTCAAAGGCAGAATCACAAAGATTAGTGGGACAGAGCCCTGATCAGAACCAAGACACTGAGACTTTTATCACATCATTTCATTTATAATTCTATGAGATTTGCTGAATTCTTGAAATATGGTTGATATGCACTAAATGGAAGAGAGATAAATAAGCCGAGAGTGCTCCAAGGAAAATTGCATATAGCTTTTCAAGGCCAACTTAAAATTTACTCATGCAGCAGATGCCCAAAGGGTCTTTTGATGTTAAGAGCTACCTGGGATAGGAACTGCTCTAAACTTTTTTTTTCCTTTTTTTTTTTTAAATCAGGCACAAAATAACCTTTCTATTATCTAATTTTCTCACACTCTCCATAGCAAAATAACTGCCTCCATATTTATCCGTCACAATACTTTGGGGGTTTTTTTCTTTCTCCTTTTTTTTTTTTTTTCTTGTTATAATAAATACACAAAACCAAACCACAATCTCCATCTTGAGTTATTTATGAAGCCTTCAACTGTCTGAAGTGTCTGGAGAACATAGCAGATTCCACATATCTAGGTCTCTTTTATCACTTGACCCTAAGAAGTAAGCAGTGATGAGAAAGGACATGTACTCATACCAAGTGCTTTACTTAAATCATCTTTCCCACTTCTTCAATGTGGCACTTCAGTAACCTAGGAAAAGTAGCAAATTTTTTTTTTTATTATTATATTTTTAATATATACTTTGGCTCTGGATAATAAAAGGATATTTCCTATCACAAGAAAGATGGAATTCCTTTCTTTAATCTCCTCCTGTTGAAGCAAGCAATGTCACCTCGAAGTGTCAGGAGGAATTTATTTCACTAAGCTAACAATGCTCATTTCCTTACCCTGTTGTTCCTTTAAGCTTTGAGTCTACATACAGATGTCTCTGAAATGTAGTTCATTTTAAACATAAGGGGGAAGGGAAGAGGAGGAATAGGCAAACTTATCTCACCAGAACATCTTTATAGAAGCATGTGTCCCTGAAGAAGAAAGGCTTTATGCTTATAATTTCATTCAATATTTCTTTTCAAACATTTGAATAACAGGCTTTAGAGAACATCTTTTTGATACTAAGTGAACTTTAGAACTCATAAAACCCTCTTGCTGAGCTTTGTTACTTACATCTAGAATCCACAGTGTCTTTCACAAATAATAACCATAGCTAATTATACATAGTAAATAACCTCAGCTTTCAAGCCTCCCCATATATCATTCTGCTAAATATTAATCACAGCTTTAAGCTGTCTAACAAGCTCCTAAATGCATGACATTACTGCAGAGATCCCCCACTCCAAAGAGTCTCAAACTATCCATCAAAACCCCTTTCATAAAAAGGGTTGATTAAAACTTCCTTGCACAGGCTTTTATTTGCTCGCATGTTGCTTGTCCCTTTTCCCAGGCAACCAGGCCATTCCACTCTGGGTCACTTTTATTGGGGGGTAGAGTTACCAGCCTCTCAGGACCTGCTACCAAGAGCCTGACATGATATGGCTGAGCCTGGTTAGGCAGAAGGAGCTACACTAACTCAGATCTCCTCTTTCTTAATTAGGAGTTGAAACAATAGGTGGGGAGAATCAGAACCAACCGCTATTATGTATTAGCTTTCATTTCTGTGCATTGATTGAGCTTATGTTGCTTTATGTGTGTGATGAAAGGGCAAATCAAAACCCATTTCTCTTTCTTGTCAATTCTCTTTCTGTTTTTCAACTATTTGTCTTTGTATTGTATTGCAGCAACAGATGGCACATTAAAAATGAATTTACTTTTTGGGAACCGTATAACGCACATCTTATTCTTACCACCCAAAATGATGATGTAGTTAAGCATCATTTGGAAAGGTACTCATAAAATCCTGTAATATAATGCCCCAAACCAAGACATTTAAGACATTAGCATTTGGGAAAGAACACAAGCCTTCCTGACATAGGAACACTTACTTTTTGGTTTGAATGTTTTCACATTTTAAATGAGTTGGTGGCCTAGTTAAAACAGTATCCGTGTCTGCCTATGTATCTATATGTACTGGTTTCAGGTGTTTTCTACATTAGTTTCTCCTAGCATATTTACAAACTCTCTCAGCAGGACACAAGAGATAATATTAGCATTCCTAAAATAACAGCTCACAATAAATTCAAATAAATAATGTCATTGTCAGTAAGCACCATGCTGTAGGTCAGTTTACATGCAAAGCTATCAGTGTACAATTAGAAAGGTACTTAGGAAAAATAAATTCCCACTCACATGAAAAAACATTTACAGTTGAAGATTTGTAACGTTTTAAACCTTAAACATTTTCAGCCTGGAGAAGAGAAGGCTTCAAGGAGACCTTATAGCAGCCTTCCAGTATCTGAAGGAGGCCTACAGGAAGGCTGGGGAGGGACTATTGACAAGGTCTTTCAATGACAGGACAAGGGGCAATGGGTTTGAACTGGCAGAGGGGAGATGATTTAGACTGGATGTTAGGAGAAAGTTCTTTGCAGTGAGGGTGGTGAGACACTGGCACAGGTTGCCCAGGGAGGTTGTGGCTGCTCCCTCCCTGGAGGTGTTCAGCGCCAGGTTGGATGAGGCCTTGAGTGAGCTATACTAGTGGGAGGTATCCCTGCCTATGGCAGGGGGCTGGAGCTAGATGATCTTTGAGGTCCCTTCCAACCTTACCATTCTATGATTCTAAACCCTACTCAGAGGTTCAAATTTGATGAACAACAAACCAGGGCAATGCACAAGTTACAAACTTGCCTTGCGGGCTTTAACAAGTTTGCCATGAATAAAATACAATGGGCTGGATTCCTTCAAAGAACAGCTCCTAATTTGGTGGCAATTAATCAACTCAGATAGAAGAATCATCTGAGTATCAGCTTTATACACCCAGAATAAACAGCAGCATGAAATACATTGCTTCCCTATGATCGACGGCACCTAATAATTAGAGGCGCAGTCATTAGCAGCCTGCAGGAAAGAGCAAAGCGTGTGTAGGAGGAGGGACAGGTCACAGTGAAGCTGTCTTTTTATTAATCATCATTATAGGAAGGGAAATAAGAAATATTACATTTCCTTTCGTATAGAATTTAGTCATTAGTTTTCATGCTTGGTTACTTGCTTTCAGATCCTGAAATTTCTTTTGGATGTTAGATTGGGGAAAAAAAGCAACAACAAAAAAAACCCAAACCCCAACAACCAAACCACAACACTGCCAAAAACCCTTCACACCCAAAACCTCTTCAAGACACCAGTAAACCACAAATCATGGAGAAACCAGCAATATGCAGTCACATGTATAGATAGTGTCCTAAAAGTAATATATAACCCAGGAAAAAGTTCCTGTTACAGCATTTATGTTCTTACTGCATCTCCACTTTGCTCTTTTAGCCTTCCTTTAAAATAAATAAACAATCAAACAAACAAACAAATAAATAAATAAAATCTGGGGGAATTTACCCTTGAATATAAAATGAGTTTGAAAATAAATAAATCTAGCATTAATCCCAGTCCTCCCTCCCGCCAGGACAAAAATGCCAAAACCAGGCAATACTTTCACCTGCCTTAAAAGATTGCATTTTAAAGGACAGAGCTAATCATCCCTAAGGGAAAAGAATGGATGGGTGCCCTCCCCACCAGCACCCCAAGGTGATATCTATATATCTAGATAGATAGATATGTTCCCCAGCCTTTAGAATACTACAGTCTCAGTAGGGGGGGGTTTGAAAGCACTGTTGTTAGAAATTAAGTGTTCCTATGTGAAAGATGATATTTAAACTGTTGTTAAGTCTGCCCAGTTAAAGGCAATTTGCAGGAGGACACTGAAAGGCAAATCTATATATGCAAGCGACAGGTCTGCTATCACCTTAAAACACACTCACAAGGTTCCTTCCTCAAAATAAAGACATTTGAAAGTAAATACATTGCCCTGTTGAGCCAGGCTACATTTAGCATCTTGGCTTTCCCTCCTCCCACCCCTACAGCAGTGTGTCAAAAATGTTTCCATCCCCTTGTTTGTCCATCTCCCCTAATCAAGAGTCTGTAGTACTGAGCAAGTCAGGATATTTAGTGAAAATCAAGATGGATTTAGTTTGGAATTAAGTACATTCCCATGACAGGAAATACTAAGAGATGATGGATGTCTGACAAATATTTAAATTATAAAAAAAAAATAAAAATCAACTCCCATTTCAGAAAGCAGTCTGCAAAGCTAGATTTATGAAGCTGAACTTTAAACTAAAAGGAACATATTTTCTCCAGGCTTTATGTATTAGCCACATTGCATTTAATTTAGAGATTAAATAAACACTGTAGTCCGAGGCAGCCCACGAGAGCTGAGATGCTGCATGTAGGCAGGCTTACAGTTTTGAAGCTATGAAATATGTCTCCTGTTTTGACACTATCGTAATAGCATAGTTGTTCACTTTCCTTGTTTCCATGGGGTTTATGGTCCATAAAGTTTAATAACAATCTTAACAGCTGAACAGCGAGTACACATCTCTGAGAGGCTGCTGTAGGGAACGGGATCTGAATTTTATCCGGGTAATTTTTAGTGGCAGCATATGTCCTTTTCTCACCACTGTCCATGTACACCCACACCAGAGAAGGTGGCACCAAACTACACTGACTCACCTTGGAAAGGAGGTCATATGCCCTCTTGGTCTCCAGAAGCTGAATGAACAGCACTTAAACTACCAGTTCAGGTTATGAAATCACAGTATCACAGTATCACCAAGGTGGGAAGAGACCTCAAAGATCATCAAGTCCAACCCATTACCACAGACCTCAAGCCTAGACCATGGCACCAAGTGCCACATCCAAACCTGCCTTGAACACCTTCAGGGATGGTAACTCCACCACCTCCCTGAGCAGCCCATTCCAGTAGCCAATGACTCTCTCAGTGAAGAACTTTCTCCTCACCTCCAGCCTAAACTTCCCCTGGCACAGCTTGAGACTGTGTCCTCTTGTTCTGGTGCTGGCTGCCTGAGAGAAGAAGGTAACCTCCTCCTGGCTACAACCACCCTTCAGGTATTTGTAGACAGCAATAAGGTCCCCAATCATTGAAATTGAGAAAAATTAAATGAAAAGTTCATTTGGTAGGTCCCATAGGGCAAACATCCAGGAACACCTACAAAAAGCCGTGGCTTTCTTCCAGTTGAGTTGGTACCAAACCAAATAATGCCTTTGGTACAAAAAGACTTTCTTTTGTTCTTAGCAATGTAGACCTTCCTGTTCACTCATCCCTTCCGCAGTTTCATGTGATGAGATAGCAACACTTCAGTTCCTAGCAAAATGTGCCCTCAACTTGTGCCTCCTCACCTGCAGCTTGGCTTTGACTTTAATTTTGATTAATTTAAGAGTGCCTTGGACTAGAGTCCTAAATGTTGAAGACCCAGGCTGATTTAAATGAGCCAAGGTCCTCTGTCTACTCTGTCTTCTCTACCACTTATTC
This sequence comes from Eubucco bourcierii, assembly GCA_013396675.1. Taxonomy (NCBI): domain Eukaryota; kingdom Metazoa; phylum Chordata; class Aves; order Piciformes; family Ramphastidae; genus Eubucco; species Eubucco bourcierii. The sequence continues at coordinate 519,445 of VWZE01010457.1, forward strand.
CATCATTTTCAGTATTTTTTATAGTTGTGGGGTTTTTTTTATAGAAGTAAAAGGGAACATTCAACTTTCAAATCTAGATTTGCATAACTATTTGTAAGGAAGAGTTTCATGCAAGTACAGACTATTAAATGACTTATCCTTTTTGTATAATTGAAGAGATTTCAACTTGATTGTGTCTCTTAAATGTTTCACTAGATTTTTTTTTTAATGAATTTGACACATCAAGTAATATCAGAGTAAATCTACCTAAAATATTTACAATTACTTGCAAGATACTTTTACATGAACCAGTAAATTGAAACTTCCTCTCAGAGGAGAGACATAAAAAAGTCATTTTTATGGTAGTTATTGTAATTTTAATAGGCAATTTCATAGGTAAACAGAAGTGCTTGATCTCCATTCACCACTGTATAACAGGCTGTGCTGCATATCTAATGGAATCACATGGATTTGTGTATAAAATGAACAAGAATTATAAATGGCTCCTTCCATGATTTAAACTATACAATTTTATGTACCTCAGCTACAGTGCCTAAGAAGAAAACACAACACATTTATATCGTGCAAACAGGCAGCCTACTTCCTTTGGGGATAAAGTTTTAAGAAGAAAATGCTTCAGGTTGGTATTAAAGCAGATGTTCAGCAGAAGGAGCTGTGCACACATTTTCAGAGTGGCCTCCATCCAAGCTGGTTCACTGAAATGCACATGTGCTTAAAAGATCTGAAATCTGTGTGGGCAAATGACACTTTCATGACTGGAGTAGATTAATGGAGGAACCAATTTAAAGGCTAGAAGGGATCATTATGATCATCTAATATGACCTTCTTTCTAACAGAATTTAGCCAAGGGATTCCCACATCAAGCCCATGACTCATAACTTCTGGTTGAGCTACAACCAGTATCTTATAGAAAGACATTCAATCTTGATTTAAAGACTTCAAGTGATGGAGAAGTCTCTACATTCCTAGGCAAGCTGTTGCAGTGCTTAATCACAACCTTTTTTTTTTCCCTTCCTCTTTCCCCTTTTTTTTTTTTTTAAGTGTCTTACTACTACAATTTATCTAGTTTAATCCCAGTCATTGGTCTGCATATCTATGTCCTCCTACTAGATTAAGAGTCCTTTGCTAGCAGAAGTTTTCTTCAAACACAGGTGCTTATGGGATTGAAATAAGGGATATCTTAATCTTTTCTTCATGAAGACAGTGCTTCTTTGTTCTTTTGCTGTTGGATTAAAGTTCTCAACATTCTTGTAGGTCTTTTCTGTAATCTCCAGAATCTTTACATACAAACACCAATGACAGTACCAATAGTCAAAAAATGTTCAATTTATAGGGGCAATATCATTTATAATAATGCTGCAAGGATTTTGCTTGGGAAAAAAAAAGTCTGTTAGCCATTTGATGGCCTTCTTTCTTGCACCACTTATGCAAATATCCTTCAAAGGAAAGCATGAAATAAAAAATTACTCAAATACACTAAGTTTAGTCAGGCTGGAAGACACAAGGACAATAAAACATTTTAGCACAGATCTTGGGGGGAGGTTGTCAAGTTATGTTTGATGTAAAAAATCATGGGGAGTAAGAACCCCTGTATGGGGAATAAGAACCTCCACATCATGCCACCTGGCTTAGGTTGCAGGCATTGAGAACGGTTTTAACGTGCCCCTCTGACCCAGACATGCACAGGAGTGGGCTACAGTGGTGCAGGCTGCCAGCTACAGAGCATCTGAAAATTCTCTTCCACTACAAAAAAAACCTCAGCTGCTTGTCAGGACAGTTTTATGGAAAGCAAGATGAGGTCCTGGCCCCAGCGTTTAACTCTACTTGGCCATCACTCAGTTTCTCACAAATAGCAGTTTTGGCGTGTTCTCTTTCTCCTGTACAACCGTGATACAGGCAGTGGGAATAATAAATTACCATGCTGTTACATGACAACAGAAACCTCACCGTGTTTGGTTGTATGCACAGTACTGAAGATAGGGACTGCTTCCCACTGCGCTTTCACTAGGCTGGAATCCAGTATCTTTGCGTTGTTTGGTAAGCAACTGCTGAACACGTGAGACTGAGAACTTATGGAAAAAGTCATTGCCCTGATGAATAGGATTACTGGAGGCTTTCTTGTGAAATGAGAGCCTGGATATGTCCAGTTAGAATCACTCTCGGGCATTTCACACCGAGAGCGTGGGGTTGGAGGAATGTCCGCAAACGCTGCTTCTGCTCGAGAGGAGATTATACACTGCTTTGAAAAACACAACTATTGTATAATGCAAATACCATGGCTTCTATAAGTCATTAAAATCTACTGCTAGATTCCACTAACATTTGAGTTGAGATGTTAAGAACATGAAAACAAGGGGTATGGAATTCAAGAGAACCTTTTATTCAGGGAAGAAAAGAAGCTATTTTCATTCTAAGACGACAGTGGGTGGGAAAATAGATTTCTGCTAAGGAAACGAGCAGTCACTTTCACTGAAAAGGAAATACTGAGTTGCTTTGTCCTAAGGTCTCAGTGGAGCAAAGCCTGATGGTTTAACCATGGCATATGGGTTGCAGCCCAAGAGAGCTAAAGAGAAAATTTGGAAGCTCGTGTCAAATTTTCTGCTCTCTATATAGCTTTGGCCTGGGCCTCAGCAGTAGTCTCCAGGGATAGAATGATGTACTGCAATATAACAAGCTGCCTGACATTTTGAAATGCCTTAACCCCCAGCTTTCCATCCACCTTTTAGCCCTTGCAGCATCTTCCCTTCCCACATGGATCTGCACACAGTACAGTGCAAGACTTCACTACAAAGAAAAAAAAGTTGTCACATCTCTGCCCTTGAGGTATTTAATCAGCAATGACTCCCTGCTTTATTAATAACATTTTCAGAAATATAATATGAAATGTCGGTTATTATATGGGCCTGTGGGTGTATATGTACGCCTAATGTCCCTCACTCAGACACACATTGTGTCTCAGCTGATCTTGGGGCTGTTTTCTAGATTTTTCTAACCAGAACACAGGAAGAGGAGGCATAAAAAAAAAAGGGAAAGTGCTGTTTTCCTGTAAATAAAGGAACTGCAACCTCCCAATAAAAAACAAAGTCTCCTAAATTACTGAAAAAGGAAGATTTAGAAGCACAAATGTCCTGCTGAAGCCAAGCCGATGCACACAAGAAAGAAGAAATTTATTTTATGCTCCCAGCAACTTTTAGATTTACAGCTGGTAGTTTGTAGCCAAGCTCTTAAAGCCACTGCAATAATTGTATATCCAAACCAAAGGCTTTTTTCCCCCCTTGACATGGAAAATGCTGCAGACCAGAAGTGTTCTTAATTAGAAATCTCTAAATGCTGTTACAGACTTGAACTCCAGCAGCCCATCTCAGTCTTCCCTTTCTCTAAAAAGTGAAACATGGAGGGGTTGAATGTAGCTTCTCTCATACATTATCTCCCTAATGACTTTGACCTATTAATAAGTGGAATCTATCAAGTATACCCTCTCTAACAGTATTTTGTCAATCGTTATACGCCTCAATGGGGCCACCATTAAAAATCTGCCAATTAATTCAGTATTTAGGACACTGTTACTATGATAGATGCTGTGCATCATGCTATTTCTCATTGTAAATATAGAAATGCTGTAAATTACAAGGTGAGATTAGTATTTTCCTCAATAAGAAGTGACGCCTTTTCGTGATAATCATTATATACTTTGCCTTTTCTCTCCTTCAGCAAAGTTCTTTTACAGCAGAGCCACTCCAAGGGAAAACAACCTGAATCCCACACTGGATACTGAAAAAAATATCCTCTCAACACCTTTATGTTTATTTCCTATCATTCTGTATTAAATTTTTTTTTTTTTTTTAAGAAAAATCTAAATATGCACCCTAAATAATCATAGAATGGTAAAGTTGGAAGGGACCTCAAGGATCATCTAGTTCCAACCCCCTGCCATAGGCAAGGACACCTCCCACCAGCACAGGTTACTCAAGGCCTCCTCCAACCTGGCCTTGAACACCTCCAGGGAGGGAGCAGCCACAACCTCCCTGGGCAACCTGTGCCAGTGCCTCACCACCCTCACTGGAAAGAACTTCCTCCTAAATTCTTTCCAAGAAAGTTAACTGATTTTTTATTTTCCAAACTTTAAACAATGTTATATTAGAAATCAAAATAAGATTTAAAAACATCATTAGTTATATTCAACTGACTGCATGTTTATGTATGGCATCTGAAGAAAAACCCTTTTGCTTACCAAAAACACAGCTCCTGCCCAAAAATGATTGATTGTGGCTTTCTGGTCAATAAAACACTAAATAAAATGAAGGATGAGAAGTTTATGTGGCTGAAAGTCTCTCGATGACATTTATTAATTTATTTATTTTATTTCCTGGTTTACTAAAGTTTTTATTAGAAATATTTAATATTCCAAGGCTTTTTAAAAAGCATTAGAGCTAGTAGCATCAAGTTAGCATGATTGCAACGAATAATGTGGAAAGTATTTCTAATAGAGTTGTAGCTGTGGTTTCAGTCTATTCTAGATGGAAAATGACATTTATCAAACATGTGATCTGATGGGCTATATATTTACAGAGAAACAAAAGAGAAGAGATTAACTGGCAAGAAAATCCATTTTGATTAGACTATTTAATGTTCTGTGTATGTGTTACAAATAACACTGCTCCCAGGGGGGATTCCTTTGAACTAGATTTCTTTAATTATTATTTTTATTTAGCACTGAGACCATCTGACCCATGAAAATAACCTTTTAAAACCTCAGGTGGTGGGGGAGAAATTTCTGTATTATTTTGTCTGAAATTCTTACTGCTGCATGGGTTATGCTGGCTAAATGAAACTTGGATTGTTTTTAAACATTTTTTAATATCATCATTTTAGGATCTCAGCTTGTACATTTCTGTATGATATTTCATTTGGAACTCCAACCATCTATCTACGCGAAGCATCTGTGTGTTTAACATATGGACTGGAAACTTTCCACTACAAAGACTGTGCTCTGCCAAAAAGCCAGCAAAAGAAAATGTTCTGATGTAAATACAAGCTGATATCCAAGTTCTTCAGTGCATCTGAATCTTTAACCACCTAACTAAAGGAGAGTTTATTATGGCTCTGGTTTCATTGAAAAGAAAAAAATAAACAAAATCAACACCCTCCACAAAAAAAAAAAAAAAACCAAACCTGCAGAAACAGGCCTTGTATATTGCAAATCCCCATTTTGGCAACCCAAAGAGGGAATATAAGCTTAAAGGCCTGAATTTAACAAACCTAATTATCAAGGCTTAATTAGTACCAAGGGTAAAGCTTCATGGAACACCTGCAGACTTAATTTATGTCCTGACAGAGAGGAACAAGTGTTAATGGGCTGTATTTATGTTAATACCTGAACCTTAGAGAGCCAGTGGGATAAAACAGACTATGCACGAGTTTTCTGTCTCAAGCTACAGAACAAACATAAAAGATTTTAATCTTAATATTAGTTTGCACATCACTCCCTGGGGAAAGTACAGATCTATTTAAACTTTAAAATTGGAGATGCAGAAATATAAAGAAAAGAGAAGAAAAAAAGGCAAGTCAGTTTAGAAAGTGGTGTCGGTACGGAAAATATCAAACCAAAAAGGGTCAGTGGCCATTTTCTGAGCATCCTGTGAGCAACTACTGTTTTGTTTTTAAATCTCTCATACTATACCATCGATGTTTTCTACAGCATGAACTTAGATTTTCATACATATGATGCATATTACAATTCTTTGCTATATTCAAAGGTAAAGAGAAAAAAAAAAAGAGACTACTCACTGCAACTGCAGTGCTGAGGATATTGCATGTACATGCTGTGCCTCAGGGGGCATGATCTGAGTTGACTTTGGGCTTTGGGCACCTTTTCAGAAGGCATTCCCTGTGGGGAATGGGGCCTCTTAGGGTCTCCAGAGTTGTTGGAGCCCAGACTATAAATGGGCCATATGGTGCCAGCAGTCCGAGCTCTTGCTCAGTGCCAGGAGACTACAGAATGTTCTATATCCATGCTGATCCTCTCTCTGTGTGCAGTGAGCTACCTTGAAGCTAGAGGGGGGTTAGGTATTAATAAATAGCTTTCCCACTCAAGTGACAATTCTGTTGTAGCAAGACTGGTTTATCTTTGCTCCTGGCACTGCAAGTATCGTAACTAATCTCAGAAAGATGGTGTTTAAATGGCATTTTTCTGCCCTTCAGTGCCCCTTTTGGTCCTTGGCCACATGTACCATTTCAAGAAAGATCACCTCTGAGAGTATGGCAACGAGGATAGCATCATAACCTCTGAATTACACTGAGACAAAGGGGGAATGTTTATTATTATTATACACATCTGTCACCCAGTCTGGCTTTGGTTTAGTAGCAGGTTCCATGAGTATTTTCAGCCCTGAAATTGCTCAGGTTGCAGAATGAAGATGCATAAACCCACTCTATGCTGGCCTGGAGATCTATTTATTATCCTTTTGTTGGTTGCTGTATTCACAGGTAATAAGGACAAAAAGTCATCATTGAGATAATCCTCTCCAGTTTTCACAAAAGGCTTCAAAGTGTCACAAGTGACTACTGCATCCAACTTGCAATTTCTCACATGGCTTCAAAAGATGTTTGGATTCTCAAAAGCGAGTGACCCACAGGTTAGTCGAATGCTCCTTTGCCTTTATTGTTAAAAATGCTGTGTCCTCAGAGTATGTCTGGCTTAAACTACCAGCGCTGGATCATATTCTGCTTTCCAGAGCTGAAAGAACTGTTCTGCAGAGATCTTCCCTGATCGGTACTGACTGATGGTGATCTCATCACCTCCTGGCTGTGTTTCTGGTAAGTCAAACAGTGTGAAAGCCACACAGTTATCCCTCCAAAACAGCTTTTCTCATCTCGTGTCATTCCTGTTGCTGCTTTCTGAATCTTCTTCACATTTCCATCATATGTAAATACAATATTGTTTCTTTGCTCTTCCTTCAAGTGTTTGTAGCTATGACCAGAAACTTACTTTGTCCATTTCAATACAAATTTGCAGCACCGGAATGTCTTCTCCACCAACTCTCCCCATTGTACAGTAACATCTCCTGTACCTAGGGCTAAATTCAACTTTCCAACAAACAGATTTCCTGAACCCTTTTTATACTTTTGCTCAGAAATCATCAGCAAACTGATCCTTGTGTTCTCAGACCTACTTGATGAGAATTATTCACTATTTTTTCAGATAATTAAACCTGCAAGTCTTAATAGTTGGCTCTAGTTAGGTAAATCAGTCATGCAGTATTCTGTGTCCTTTCAGACCAGGCAAACTACGAGTAATCAATAAGTTTGAACTCTGTCATACGAAAAGTGAATACACAATTTCAAACTACAATAAACAGCACTCAGGTTTCATGTTTGTGAGGATACAGACCACTGCATACACTGTAATCAAAGTCAACCCCTAATTCTCTTTGCTCCATACAAATATTATAGGAATTGTTTCTCTTTTTAGTTCACTGGTAATTCATGTGACCACAGGCACACAAGAATGAATACTGCTTTTACACCTAGATCTATAACAAAAGATAACCCTGCCATCGTCACACAGCAGGAGAAGCCCTGGATTTAAAGAATTAGGAGCTCAGACTAGGTCAGGAGGCTGTGCCAGTGAGACAGTGATCTCTCCCCATGGGAATGCAGCTTTGCTCCGTGCATTGTGCCAAAGCGTGCTACATTTCCCTGAGCTATCTCAGAAGACTCACGAGCCCAAGGTACTGTGAGCCTGGGGACACCGTATCAGCAGGGCTGCCCCAGCAGTGAAAATCTCCCCTTTTTATAACTAAAGGTTGACTCAGCCTTTAAGCCCCAAACAGTTTTTCTCTCTGACATTTTTTGCTAGAGTCTATACAGCTGCCCAAGAGAGAGGTAAGAGTATTTACGGGGATGAACCACAGAATTCAAGGTAATTTAAAAACACAGTTTGATGAGGAAGCATGGAGTTTGGTTATTGTCTCCTTGCCCCCACCCCCACCCCCACCCCCATTGTAATGTCAAGAGATTTGGGCTTTTATTTTTTACTTTTTATCTTTTCTTCCTTCTGATTTTATAATCCTCTAATGCTTCTTCCCCTCCTGCTTTTTTTCTGGCATCAGTGGCTGATCCTCCTCCTGCCACCAGTCTGTTCACCACATTTCAGTGGGGTACAAACCATCAGCACTTTCCATGGCACCAGTGAAAATGTCATCAAGGGTGTTTGCACAGCTGTGAAAATAGGGGGCTGTTGCAGGACTGTGTTTTAGTGCTGTCAGCTGGAAAGTGCAGCAGATCCATACAACAACTGGTAGGGATTTGCATTATCTTCTAGGAGCCCCTGGCACCCTACATCTATCAGGGGCTCCTTCTGTGTGAGGACAAACTTCCTGAAGGTATAGGAGGCGCTTAAACAGCTTGAAGAAAAACCCATCCACAACAGGCTGTGCGGGCTCAGCCTAATGCTGGAGGGGACTTTCACACACTTTTGATCTCTCAACTTGGAAAAGGCTTTTAAGGACAAAGTGGAGGAAAGCCTTCTCCTCTCAGTTGAAGCTTTCCAGCATTCTAGAGCATCATCCCAAACCTCTGAAGAGTGCTAAGCCAATGTCTACTCCCTGTGGACCGTCCCCTGCCCCAGAAATCCCTCTCTCATGAAGAAAACCCTCACACTACCTTCAAAGAACCATGTGTGGTGGAGCAAGTGATGTCAAGCGCCCAGCTTGGACCTCCATGGATATGAACCCCCATTGCCTCATCAGCTTTCTGACTGGTGGCTCCAGCACCTTTAAGACTTGTACTTCAGAGCACTTCTGGAGATATTTGTCCTGTTTGCAAGTTTGGAGAAACTTTCTGAGACACTAAATAAGCATCTGACCAACAAGAGGAATGAACCACTGGCCTTTGCTCTCCGTGTGTGACTTGCTGCATGAAAAGCAAAAACTGCAATAATTAGCTACCTTCATGGAAGGATGCCTACAGAGCAGTGAAAGTGAAAATGAAAATGAGTAACAGCAAACTGCTTTCTCTCCTCCAGAGTCTCAAACTTACTTCCTAAACTGATTTTTGATTCAAGAACTAAACAATAAACCTAATTTTACAAACTTTGTTTACTACTCATATCAGGTAAGTTAATCGTACAATCATAGAATGGTAAGGTTAGAAGGGACCTCAAGGATCATCTAGTTCCAACCCCATGCCATAGGCAGGGACACCTCCCACTAGTACAGCTCACTCAAGGCCTCATCCAACCTGGCCTTGAACATCTCCAGGGAGGGAGCAGCCACAACCTCCCTGGGCAACCTGTGCCAGTGCCTCACCACCCTCACTGCAAACAACTTCCTCCTAACATCCAGTCTAAATCTTCCCTCTGCCAGTTCAAACCCATTGCCCCTTGTGCTGTCATTACAAGACCTTGTCAATAGCCCCTCCCCAGCCTTCCTGTAGGCCCCCTTCAGATACTGGAAGGCTACTATCAGGTCCCCTCGAAGCCTTCTCTTCTCCAGGCTGAAGAGCCCCAACTCCCTCAGCCTGTCCTCATAGCAGAGCTGCTCCAACCCTCTGATCATCTTTGTAGCCCCCCTCCGGACCTGCTCCAACACTTCCATGTCCTTCCTGTGCTG
>VWZE01010457.1:533802-548023 GCA_013396675.1 Eubucco bourcierii
GCAGCACCCGGCACTTGGATCTGTTGAACGCCATCCCCTTGGACTGCCCATTATGGTGTTGTTTTTTCCCACCACTCAAGAAAATCACTACTCAAAAACTCACCACTTACACCTCAGCACATTCCAGACTCTTTTCCTTTTTTGTTTTCCTGCTCATCTAACAAAACCTAAAAATCAAGCAGGAACATATTTTGTTTCATTGCTTCAACAGCAAAATGGACCAGTAGCTTTACCAGTTCTCATCAGTTTCTAACTTGTCTCACACATGAAATTTATATTTCTCAGTGTCAGTGTCCTTAGAAGAAGAGTGAACACCGCATGCGGAATCATTAGTCATCTTTCATGCTCTGGAGGTCCTTCTCCACCAATTTAGTAAAGAAGAATGCTGCACAAAAGAGACAGAATGGCTGCTAATGACAGGCAACAGTTCAATATTTTATGCCACCTTAAAAAAGTTTCAGTAACTGAAGGTGTTCTCACATTAATTCTTTGCATCAATTATTGACAGAGAATTTAATTTAAAGGCAACTAGTCAGTAACCTAGGGGTACTGTTTTAAATAATTTATAATTGCTGCATGGGTGTAATCATATTGCTATTGATTAAGATCCAGTCACTTCTACCAGTCCAGCATGTCTTATGCTAATTAATTTTAGGGATATCACCTTTTTAACTCTGTACTCCCTGGTAACGGGAACTCATTATTAAAAAATAATTTAATCAGGAGGAATCTTTTTAAATTTATTTGATTAGTACTTGCTGGGCCATTGAAAATGTGGATTGAAATGAAAGTAAAATTAGACACTGCAGAAGGATAAAGACAGTCTGATAATTTCAAAAGAAAAGTGAGAATGCTTTTAAGAATTGGATATGGTAAGGGAAATTAAAACAGAATTATCGTCATGCCCCTTGATCCTGAAGTTGTTAGAAGCATTAACTCCCATTTAAATCAATAGAAACACTGAGGATCAGTGCCTTTCCCATGAACTGCAATTCTCAGCCTGGTCAGCCTAGGACAGACACTCCTAGCAACCTGCCAGAATTCAACATTTGAAGACAAGAATGGAAAGTCCTTTCTATAGTGTATCCCTTTCCTGCTTTGCCTACCTAGTAGGATTCTTGCCTTCACCCAATGCACAATGGCAGATTCCGGTATCTACCGGTAGCACTTTTTCCACTTCTCCAGGCAGCCCCCAGTTTTGGAAACCACTTCTCATACAAAACCAGACCATATCACACCACTTCCTTGACAACTTTAATTCTCTTTTAGACATTGTCCTTTGCAGGCACATCAACAAAACATCAGCAGGGCTGGTGGGGTTGCAGGCTCTAGGCCAGTGGTTGGACTTGATGATCTCAAAGGTCTCCTCCAATGTCAACATTTCCATGATTCTATGAAAAGGCATATTTAGGCTGTTGGTGCTTGGTGAAACCTGCTAGGACATGATTTATCTACTACTGTATCATCATTCCTTTGTGCTCTACTGTTTACTTAGTGCATCAGCGCTCTCCTGACCTGCCATACACATGGACTGTAAACTGCACATCAGGAACAGCCTTCTTAATCCAAGTGTGCACTTAGATGGTGCTCAGCATAATTAAAATGACTTGGCCCTTATCTACAAGCAATAATAATATAACAAAACCACCTCAAAGAACTAAACACACATTTAGTTCTCTAAAGTCTGCAGCAGGCATCCCATTGAAGCATTTCCACTGATTTTGTTATGTCCACGAGACACTCCGTTTCAAGTTACTAAAAGCACGTCCTGTACATACAAGGCTTCATCTACAACAGCAATTTGAAAACATTGAGCCTTCAAGGGTATAATCTTAAATTTTCTTTTCAAATTTGGTAAATTCTGTTCTAGGTTTTCCCATGAAGGCTTCAACAAACTGTAGAGGCAGCTTAAAAACTGCAATGGAAACAATCAGACATGTGAACAGTCAATGCTGAAGGAAAAAAAACAACCAAAAACCTTTCTATAAGCAGCTTTTGTCTCTATTTTTTTCTTCACTTAGAAAGAGTGGGGAGGGTGCTACTGACTTCAGCAAGAGCAGAATCTGAGAAAGTTTTCCTTAATAAGTACAGATGCTTCTTGAGGGAAAAAAAAAGTTAATGCAAGGATAAAATTCCGATATGGAAAGGAAGAAACTGGAACACAGGCAGGAGGTATTAACAGAAGCACTAAAGGGGGTTTATTCCTGATCTTTTGGAGTCTTTCCAGTGAGATTAGGGTGCTGTTTGGGAGCACAGGCAGACAAGACTTTGTCTATTTCCAGTATCAGCAAGGACACAGATCAGGGAACACAAAGACAAGAAGTATAATCACATCTACTGAAGTCAAAACATTTAGCCTATAAGTAAAATGACAAACCCTGTAATTTGAACTTGACACATGCTAGGAACAAACATCCCCAAACTAATGCCACAAAAGACATGCAATCTTTATCCCTGAAGACACCATTATGTAAATTAAATTGAATCTAGTCCACTTTGAGGTTTGCAATCAAGTGAGTATTTTTAATATCAATAAAAATCGAGCTTTCCCCAGAGAATCCAAATCAAGCTGCTTTCTCAGAACAAAAGGGAAATGCTGAAACATATATGCTTTTAAGAGAACTCAACAAATGTAAAATTGTTAGCAGAACCAAAACACCCAAATCTACTCTGACAAATAAACTGTGAGGAAGAATAAACTGATCTGACATCTGCATTCGCTTCCAACAAAGAAACAGGAAGTGTGGGGGCAGCACACAACACCAGGGAGTTGGAGACCCTTGGTCCAGACACTGTCTACCCTCCACCACCACTGCACCCATCACTCACTTTACAACTTGGGGTGGGGGAAACAATAAAATACCAGTGAGGACTCGCTATGATTTAAAGTGTTCATGTGGTAGAGAACAATCATATAAGATTACAAGGCCAAGTGTAAGGTCTTGCACCTGAATAGGCACAATCTCAAGCACAAATACAGGCTGAGTAGTGAATGGCTAGAAAGCAGCCCTGAGGAAAAGGACCTGGGGGTCTGGGTTGATGAAAAGCTCAATACGAGCCTGCAGTGTGAGTGCAGCCCAGACAGCAACCGAGTGCCGGGCTGCAGCAAGAGCAGAGTGGTCAGTAGGGCAAAGGGAGGGGGATTCTGCCCTGAGTGCAGTTCTGCAGCCTCCAGCACAGGAAGGACATAGAACTGTTCGAGTGGGTCCAGGGGAGGGCCACGGAGATGATCAGAGGACTGCAGCAGCTCTCCTATGAGGATAAGCTACAAGAGTTGGGGCTCTGCAGCCTGGAGAAGAGCAGGCTTCAAGGAGACCTTAGAGTAGCCTTCCAGTATCTGAAGGGGGCCTACAGGAAGGCTGGGGAGGGACTATTGACAAGGTCTTGTAATGACAAGACAAGGGGCAATGGGTTTGAACTGGCAGAGGGGAGATTTAGACTGGATGTTAGGAGAAAGTTCTTTGCAGTGAGGGTGGTGAGACACTGGCACAGGCTGCCCAGGGAGTTTGTGGCTGCTCCCTCCCTGGAGGTGTTCAAGGTTGGAACACCTTGAGTGGAACACTCAAGGCCTTGAGTGAGCTGTACTAGTGGGAGGTGTCCCTGCATACGGCAGGGGGTTGGAACTAGATGATCTTTGAGGTCCCTTCCAACCTTCCCATTCTATGTTTCTATGATTCTATAACATATCGTAAGTGGCTGTTGATTGTTAGACCTATAACAAGTTCTGTATATAAAAGCTTTCCGTGTACATCTACTACTATGCACAAGTACTAAATAAATGTAATGCACCATTAAAAATACAGGAAACACCCCAACAATAATTAAGCAAGTATACTTTGGATTTTAATAACAAAATTGATGCCCCATGAATGAACCTCATTGCTAATCTACCTTGAATAATGGTTTTGTTAACAAAAATTGCAACTGCAAAGGTTGTGTTCGACAGTCACACCTGATAGTGTGAGACTATATTTCAAACAGTTTGGGATTTGAAAAAAAAAATAGCAAAAAAAAAAAAAAAAGCTATTAAATTTACTGAATACCTTGGCTAGGGTTAAGTATTTTATGCAGGCATCAGCATCTTTAAGGAGTTCACCTTTTAAAAGGAGCAGGTTTTTTGTTGTAAATGGCACTGACACTACAACAAGAAAGTTCATTTCACAAAGATGATTCATTAAGAAATAAAATATTCATGGCTGACAGCTTGAAGGATCGCCATACAGTTTTATTCTAATGCACCTGTCCTCTTTGTCAAGTCCAATATGGGATGTCATGTCGCCAAAGTTTTATTTAGAAATTGTTTGTCAGAGTGAGCTTTCTAATGTGAATGAAAAATTCATTCCCTCATTAAGAAGATTTTCCATGAAATGTCTAGGATTTTCAATGAACACCAGGACATGAACCAATTACTGTTAAACACTTAAAGAGACAGTGTCCTAGCACACTCAGCAAAACCCTTCATGCACAGTATATGGAAAGAGCTCAATATCTATCAGGAAAACACAAATGAAATATCAGTTTTATTTTGGTTTATGTGTTCCTTCCTCCTTTCTACATTCTTTACTGTTTCTTCTCTTTTTTCTTTCTTTTTCTTTTTCTTTTTTTTTCCAGTGGCACATGGAAAAGCACTAAATTTGAGAGTCAAATGCAAATATGGGATGCTGAGTATTTGTACATGACCTGAAGGACAAAACTGTGTTAGAAATTTATACAGACTCACATTAATTAGCCAAAGAGATTAAGTACATGTACAGTTGGCTACAATATTTATTTGTGATTCACTATTTATTAATTAGTCCTCTATCGTTCCTTTTTCATCTTTTCCTGCAAGTTTACCAATGCCAACCAAGACAGCACCTACCTCAAATCCTGAGCCTGGAGACTCATAGGACCACACATGCAAAAAAGCCATAAAGCATTGCCAAATCACTTGGTAAAGGAGTAAATTTTCTTTTAATCTCACAGGATTCCCAAAATAAGTCGAAAAGTTGACTCCATTCATTTATAGAATCGTAGAATCACGGAATGGTAAGGTTGGAAGGGACCTCAAGGATCATCTTGTTCCAACCCCTTGCCATAGGCAGGGACACCTCCCATTAGAACACGTCACTCAGATGAAAAGCAGAATAATTCCCCCCAAAAAATTTTGTATATATTTTAAAGTATCTTACAAAACTTGAATTTGAATTCCTAGATTGGTTATCATAAGAAAGCAAAAGAATTTGGTTACTTGTAAGTTTCCACAGCATTTCAAAATTTCTCTACATAGGTTTCTTTGGAAATACAAAATGGTTCTGTAAAAATCTGCTCCTTTTTTTGCTGTGACCAAAACCTTTACAACACAGACAACTCCATTTTAAGGTTGCAGCAACTGCATTCCTCAGCTGGGTCACTGTAACTGAACTGCAGCATCTAATGTTATAGAAAATATTTTTAGGGTTTTTGGTTTGTTTGGGTTTTTTTGTGACTAAAATATTAAACTATATTTTATTAATTTCTATAAATCAAAACAGATATTTTTAAAATTCAAGCTGTTACTTTTAACCTGTTATGTTCACTTCCAAATTATTGATATATAAAGATCTCTGCCAACAGCGTGGTGTTTGCTAAGTTCTTAAAACTTTAAACCACTTGATTTCTAGATCACAACACTACACTTAATTTTTTTTCCCCACAAAGGAATTTCTTCTAGACTTATCTGTTCCCTATGAGTAGGTCTCCACACACATACACTCTTTACACCCATTTTTTTCTGTTATAAAAGGTAATTTAGCTACTCATTCCAGACTTCACCTGTCAGACAACCCATCTGAAGCAGAAGCTAGGCTGCTGGATATCTGAATACCTGAGACACCTTACACCTGGTCTGATCTCTTTCCTTTTCACAGGTGGTCCGCGAAAATGCAGTAAGTCAGATACTTTTGATTTACAACTCAGTCATTGCTTGTTGGCACCACCATTCCTGGAAAGGTCAAGTTTCTCCCAAAAGCTATAAAACATCCAGGTCAATGTTGAGGCTTTCCAAATACAGATCACATTTGCAAGGGCAACCTTGCTCTCTCCTCACCTACTAAGCAGACAAAGGTGGTAGGATGACCTCTCCCTTTGGGCTCAGATAGACACCCACACCAACGTGTGCTACCTCATATTTCACACTGCTTTGCAACCCACAGCCAGCACTCACAGAGGTTACACAAGACTTTGTGCACAAAATCTCAAAGCTTAGTTAAAAACCCACTGATTTTCAGTAATTCAAACAAGTAGCTTTTTTCCTGTCTTTCTAATAAATATTAGTAGAAATCTTGTAAATCGATGCCATGTACGTGAATCCTGTTAATGGCAAGCAGATCTCTCACGGTACAGACCTATCATATTATTACAGTCACCCAAATCCCTCATCTCTAAAGGATTCTAAAAATATTTGGTGTTTCTGTAATAGGGTTCAGTTTGTATCTGTAGGTATAGTTAGATTTCCCTTCCTTGCACTCCAGGAGTTTTTCTATGCAATCTATATTTTAGAAAGTACAGCCCATTACCTTTGTGCAATGCTACCCATAATTGTTTTCACTGGGAAAATGGGCAACACCTATTTACATTCCTTTAAATCTGTAAGTGTTATTCTAGACTACAGAAGGAGACATTTTAACAGATGAAGAAGTATTTTCTTAGCAAATCAATATTAATTTATCCAGCTGTTCTGGTCTCAAGAGCCAAAGTGTGTTGTTGAGCTAAGCTGTGAGGAAAGTGTTTATTATGAGCAAAAGTTATTCAAATATTTATAAGTCCAGATAATTTAGGGGGAAAAAAAAAATACAGATGGCAGGAGGCAATAGTGAGCCATATTTTTAGCCACTGTTTCACTTATTAAAGGCAAGAAGTCTAAATGGGCAGATATCATGATCAGTACTTGCCTCGTGCAATTTACAGCTGAAATGCAAAGTTGGGGTTTTTTTTCTTGAAGAAATGATGCAGCTTGGGCTGCAGAAACAAGTCCATATAACTGCACACCTGAAGGATGCCGAAGGGCTCAGGTCCAGCCAACATGGATTCAGGCAGGGCAGATCCTGCCTCTCCAACCTGATCTCCTTCTATGATCGGGTGACCCACCTGGTGGATGTGGGGAGGCCTGTGGATGTGGTCTACCTGGACTTCAGCAGGGCCTTTGACACTGTCCCCCACAGCAAACTGCTGGCTAAGCTGTCAGCTCGTGGCTTGGATGCCAACACTCTGCGCTGGGTTAGGAACTGGCTGGAGGGCCGAGCCCAGAGAGTGGTGGTGAATGGTGCCACATCCAGCTGGAGGCCGGGCACTAGTGGAGTGCCCCAGGGATCAGTGCTGGGCCCCATCCTCTTTAACATCTTCATTGATGATCTGGACGAGGGCATTGAGTCAGTCATCAGCAAGTTCGCAGATGACACCAAGCTGGGGGCTGATGTTGCTGGGTTGGAGGGCAGAAGGGCTCTGCAGCAGGACCTAGACCGCCTGGACAGATGGGCAGAGTCCAACGGGATGGCATTCAACAAGTCCAAGTGCCGGGTGCTGCACTTTGGCCACAACAACCCCATGCAGAGCTACAGGCTGGGGTCGGAGTGGCTGGAGAGCAGCCAAACAGAGAGAGATCTGGGGGTGCTGATTGACACCCGCCTGAACATGAGCCAGCAGTGTGCCCAGGTGGCCAAGAAGGCCAATGGCATCCTGGCCTGCATCAGGAATAGTGTGGCCAGCAGGAGCAGGGAGGTCATTCTCCCCTTGTACTCTGCACTGGTCAGGCCACACCTCGAGTACTGTGTCCAGTTCTGGGCCCCTCAATTTAGGAAGGACATTGAGGTGCTTGAACGTGTCCAGAGAAGGGCAACGAGGCTGGTGAGAGGCCTGGAGCACAAGCCCTATGAGGAGAGGCTGAGGGAGCTGGGACTGTTTAGCCTGGAGAAGAGGAGGCTCAGGGGGGACCTTATTGCTGTCTACAACTACCTGAAGGGTGGTTGTGGCCAGGAGGAGGTTACCTTCTTCTCTCAGGCAACCAGTGACAGAACTAGAGGACACAGTCTCAGGCTGCGCCAAGGCAAGTTTAGGCTGGAGGTGAGGAGGAAGTTCTTCACTGAGAGAGTAATTTGTCACTGGAATGGGCTGCCCAGGGAGGTGGTGGAGTCACCGTCCCTGGAGGCGTTCAAGGCACGTTTGGACATGGCACTTAGTGCCATGGTCTAGTCTTGAGGGCTGTGGTGATGGGTTGGACTTGATGATCTCTGAGGTCTCTTCCAACCCTTGCGATACTGTGATACTGTGTGATATAGTAACAGAGAATTTAGATTCTACCTTGACTGAAACATTTCAAGACATTGTGGAAAACTTCCTATCAAGGTTGCATACTATGTATATATATATATGTATATACACATATAGATCTATATATCTATAGAGCTATATATCTATAGATCTATATCTATATATACTTCTCTATTCCATCACATGTAAGAAAGAGCTAGTTTCTTTAATAATAACATCTGTGTCTCAGCAGATATTACGCTCTTTCTGCTGTGTGATATCTGGGGGTGCTGATTGACACCAGCCTAAACATGAGCCAGCAGTGTGCCCAGGTGGCCAAGAAGGCCAATGGCATCCTGGCCTGCATCAGCAATAGTGTGGCCAGCAGCAGCAGGGAGGTCATTCTCCCCCTGTACTCTGCACTGCTTAGGTCACACCTCGAGTCCTGTGTCTAGTTCTGGGCCCCTCAATTGAAGAAGGACATTGAGGTACTTGAACGTGTCCAGAGAAGGGCAACGAGGCTGGGGAGAGGCCTCGAGCACAGCCCTATGAAGAGAGGCTGAGGGAGCTGGGATTGGTTAGCCTGGAGAAGCGGAGGCTCAGGGGAGACCTTCTTGCTGTCTACAACTACCTGAAGGGTGGTTGTAGCCAGGGGGAGGTTGCTTTCTTCTCTCAGGCAACCAGCACCAGAACAAGAGGACACAGTCTCAAGCTGTGCCAGGGGAAGTTTAGGCTCGAGGTGAGGAGAAAGTTCTTGCCTGAGAGAGTCATTGACTGCTGGAATGGGCTGCCCAGGGAGGTGGTGGAGTCACCGTCCCTGGAGGTGTTCAAGGCGGGTTTGGACGTGGCACTTGGTGCCATGGTCTGGTCTTGAGGGCTGTGGTGATGGGTTGGACTTGATGATCTTTGAGGTCTCTTCCAACCCTGGTGATACTGTGATACTGTGACACAACTTATACCCATTTCCTCTTATCCTTTCACTAGTTATTTGTCTACTGAAATGTTGGCAGAAGCCCAGGTGCTGGTGGTCAGGAAAGGGTTACAGCACTCGAAAAAACAGTACACAGCCAAACTTCCTGTGGAAGACATCAACTTGTCCTTGCCTGCTAACACAACATTTTGAAAACGTACTAGTTTTTTTTAAAGGCCAAATTAGGAGTTCTGGGGCTCTTACAACTAGCAAACACAGAAAATCAATTAAACTAACATGCAAAGCTTAAATATATCACATTGTAAACTCATATTTTATGCCTCCACTTTGAGTGCACTTAGATGATCTCCTGGAGGAATTTGAAAAATGTTATCTTATTTTGTGCCCAAAACCAGAAAAAGTGTTCCACTGGGCTTGCCAGGCTGTTAAAATTAAAATAGCTGTTTGAGCACAGCATAATATATGAGATGTTTAAGGCATTTTCCCCTAGAATTTTGGTTTATCTTCTTTAGTTAATTTTCTGAGATAAAATCCAGTTATAAATAACCTGGAGGCACTCTCAGTCTGCTGCTTGTGGGATGGCAAATCTTTAACAGCCAGAAATTCTGCCTCTTAGAGATCTCTTGAGGGAATAATAGTACTTTGAAAATTATCCAAAGGAAAATAAGCAAAAAAGCATCATAAAAATTACTAACCCCCTGTAATTATGCAGGAAGTTATACTATATTTCTAAGCTAATGAACTGTCACCCGTAGAGTTCACCTCCCCTCGCCCTTTCTAAGTACAAATATGTTCATTGATGATAGTCAATACGAACTGCTGATTTTCACCAACATTGATTATGTAAGACTTACAAGTCCCTGTTTACAAATTTTCCTGCAGGATAAACCCTGACAGACATGTGCTGGCACAATAAAGAGAAATAAAACCCTAACAATTAAAACAGATGTAACTAAAGAATTGAAGCAGAACTGCCTGGAACTTTTGCTTTTCAGTACTCTAAAATTAAGAAGAGAGTTATACCCTGACAGCATGTAAAACAACTGAAATATGAAATTAATACTTTCCTCTAAACCAAATACTACAATAACAATATCCTGGCTGTCATCCATTCACTATGTATATAATTACCACAGTGCCTACTACCAGGAAAGTAGAAGGCAATTCAAAACAAAAAAACCCCTGAGTCTGTCAAACTAGATACTGTAAGATTTATTCTTATCAAAGATCTGTAGGCCACAAGTAATAACTGAAGTTCAAGCAGTTTTTTAAAATAAAAAAGTTTGTGGAAGGGTAAGAGCAGTTTTAATCTTCTTTTTTTTTTTTTTAAAGGGCTTAAAGTGCTATAGAAATCTGCAAGTCAATCACCTTGCCAACGTTAGCAAGGAAAACAGTTGAAAGTCGTCCTGACAGGTGAGGTAGAAAGAAACACATATTTGTAACATAATAGGAAATAACTGGTAGAGATTTAGTAAGAAAATAAAAGTTTCCCTAAACTATTCTTGACTTTTCTAAGCTTACAGAGAGGGTTGATGATGATAGCACAAATGACATAATTTATTTGGATTTTCAGAATGCCAGCGATGAAATTTAATGTACAAAAGGTTAACAACTGCAGGACAGACAAAAGACCTAAATTTGAGCATCAGTAGAGGAAAGAAAAAGAGGCAGTGATGGTCCCCAGCACAGGAAGGACATGAAACTGTTGGAGTGGGTCCAGGGGAGGGCCACAAAGATGATCAGAGGACTGCAGCAGTTCTGCTATGAGGACAGGCTGAAAGAGTTGGGGCTCTTCAGCATGAAGAAGAGAAGGCTTCGAGGAGACCTGATAGTAGCCTTCCAGTATTTGAAGAGGTCCTACAGGAAGGCTGGGGAGGGACTACTGACAAGGTCTTGTAATGACAGGACAAGGGGCAATGGGTTTAAACTGGCAGAGGGAAGATTTAAACTGGATGTTAGGAGGAAGTTCTTTCCAGTGAGGGTGGTGAGGCACTGGCACAGGTTGCCCAGGGAGGTTGTGGCTGCTCCCTCCCAGGAGGGGTTCAAGGCCAGGTTGGAGGAGGCCTTGAGTGAGCTGTACTAGTGGGAGGTGTCCCTGCCTATGGCAGGGGGTTGGAACTAGATGATGCTTGAGGTCATTTCCAACCTTACCATTCTATGATTCCATGAAATTAACACCACCAAAACCCACATCTTACATTGTGCAGATAAAAGCAGCAAGTCAAATTGACATTAACTCAATATAGACTGAGACAAGTGAAAATTAAAGAATACTAAATCGGAGTCAATCACAGCAAACATTTTCTCATAAGGAGCATAACAAAAGTCTACAAAGACTGGCAAAGCATATCAGTTGTCACTGCAGTGAAGGCAAAATCCCATCATTTCCTAAGTACCTCGCACTGTTAAAATGCTACAAACCCTGGTGGTTATAGCCCTAGTTGTCTTCAATTACACTGTTCAAGTTAGGATGACAAGGAGGAATATTTTTTTTTTCCAAATGCAACTGCACTCTCCCTCACTTACAATAAAACATAACGAAACAACATCGAACCTTTGATGTGCACAGTTTTAGAGATACCTTAAAAACTCCACTGAAGACATCAGATTTGACAGGGAAACTTTCTAATACCATGAAATGCTGAGATTTGCAAAATCCAGACATGCATTTTCTTTTCATTGATATTAAGCTCTCATTTATTAACTTAACTCAATGCTGTGGAACTTGTAGAGTTGTAAAAGCTTTCAGTTGAACTTCTTTCTCCTCAGGATTTTCAAAATTTCAGCGTAAGCTGTCTGCAGGTCTTTTTTCTGTACACATGGCAAGCCTTTAAGCAACACTTCAGACAATCTCCCAAATATTCATTAGATATTGCTCACATAAAACTCAGATGAAGCATTTCCACTACATTTTTCAATTATTCATAATCTGCAACATTAGCTAAAATTGGTTCTAGGAAATCCATTGCCAGCAACAGGGGTATTTGTGAGTGCGTATGACAGAGATGCATTTTAATGCTGATTTCTCCAAGATTACACAGGAAATGTTCTGACTTCTCCCTTGGACAATGAAACAAACATCTGCTTATTCTATGAAAATGCACACAATTCTGAATTACTAAAACCAACTCAACTTCCAATGATTCAATCGACAGGAGAAGTTTCTGCAAACGATGGGACTGTACTTTGGAGATACCTAATCTGGGTTGCCTATCTCCCAATTCTCTTTTACCTCCTTAACAACTCTAGATGCATAAATAAAATCTAGGACATTCCATTTATATTTTTAACTTCAAACCAGGCATGAGAGAAAGCATTTTGCTGAATGTCAAACTCGCACAAATATTATGCATTAAAAATGTAGTTGCAAGACCATTTTTTGAGGTTTCGGTTCCATTAATCACATTGCCTCTGGTGGGGATGGTTGGATTTCACTCTAAATAGTTTGTATCCATGCAGCAAGGTCTACTGTTGCCTTTCCATTTTTTCCCTCCTCCCTCACCACTACTGAAAAAAAAGAAAGAAAAAAAAAAGGGTAGATATTCACATGAGCAAGGATGGAGGCTGACTGTGAAGACTCGCAGAGAGATGCTCAGCAGCTAAGCAATAAAACAGCAGATGAAATTAAATGCAGATGAATGTCAAGTGATGCACATGGGAAAACAAACAAATGCAACCTCACATGCCTGCCCTCAACTTATTCTTAGGATGCAAGAACAAGATCTTGGGGTTACAATGCAGTACTGTGAGAACATCACCTCAGAAGCAGTTAAAAAAGAAATAGGATGCCGAGAACTATTAGGGAAAAGTGGGTAAAGAAACAAAAGACACAATCATGTCACTGTATAAATTGCCCTGAAAACTGTGTGAAGTTCTGGTACACTCATCTCCAAAAGTTACCAATCACTGGAGAGCTAGAGAGAAAGGTAAAATCCACAACTTCTGTACACAATTAAATTTTGGATCTCCTTCCTCACAAACAGTTGATTGTAGAAACAGTCATGGTCTACAAAGCTATGAGCAGCTTGGAGAGGGTGAATATGGAGAGATTGCCTCATTCAGTACAGAAGTTGTCATGGGTTCCATTAGAGAGCACCAGCTGGTTATAGGCTCCAAACAAGTGAAAGGAGTCCCTGAATTGTTGATGCAATATGAGGTTAAGCTGTTATTCCCTCCCATAAGTCACCGTGGATGCTAGGAGTTTATGAGTCAAAAAATGATTGATTAATATAAATTATTAGAGGTTGGCATAGATTTTGGGGAAAATCCTCTGTGTGCTGATTCTCCACCTCTTTCTATGGCTTCTGCCACTGTCATTTGTTAGAGCTTGTATACCAGACTGGTTTGAACTTTGGTCAGACCCCATATGGGCATTTTTCATGAAGAATTGCCACATATGAAATCCATCATTAAAAGAAAAATAGAGCTATTGGGTTGAAAAGTGAGTGGAGGACCAAAACATACACAATAACCCTGAAGAATGGATCAAATACTTTTCCTTTGAAGATCCATAAATAAGCATAGCTCTACACACTATCAATAACACCCACCCAAAAGTCAGTTCAGTCTTTTCATTTCTAATACCCTCCTCTTCTTCCTCATCAAGTACTGGGCTAACTAACAACTTTTGCTTTTAAAAAATACCTGTCCACAGGGATCACGCCCAGCTGTTTGCTTACACCTGCAGCAAAATACACAGGTAAATGATGATGTTCTTTACCACATTTCTCTTAACCATATGCCCCAAAGCATTCTGTGCTGCAACCACTGAGTGCACCATATCCAAAATGATTGTTTCAGGACTCCAGGGCACAGATTCTGTCTTTTATTAGTTTGTTGGAATAAATGGAGTATTATTGCTTTAACTACAAATGAATCAAATGCAGCTGTTTAATACAATAATCATCCTGAGAAAGAAATGGAGATTGCAGACTGATGGAAGAATTAACCTGGGGCATTCTGGAGTCCCCAGAGCAGGAAGGACATGGAACTGTTGGAGCAGGTCCAGGGGAGGGCCACAAAGAT
>VWZE01010457.1:552521-586813 GCA_013396675.1 Eubucco bourcierii
GGCCTAACCAGTGCAGAGTACAGGGGGAGAATGAGCTCCCTGCTCCTGCTGGCCACACTATTGCTGATGCAGTTCAGGATGCCATTGGCGTTCTTGGCCACCTGGGCACACTGCTGGCTCATGTTCAGGCAGGTGTCAATCAGCACCTCCAGATCCCTTTGTTTGGTTGCTCTCCAGCCACTCAGACCCCAGCCTGTAGCTCTGTATTTCCCAAACATCTTCTTTCCCAATTAGACAATGGTTACACAGTGTGACATAGTAATTACCCAAGCTACTCTCCGTTTGACGGCATATATGGTGACAAGCACTCAAAAGGAACCTCACATTTACATTCACCCTGGGCACACTGCTAAATATAGGCCCACGCTGGTTCCAGCTGCAGGAGACTGCAAAGGCAAAGGCTTCTTAGCAAATGAGAGAGATACACTCCTTTAATTTAATAATGCTGCTAATTTTAATTTGTATAATCTCATCTTTGTTTTGCCTTTTTTTTTTTTTTGAGATTTGAATACTCTGAAAGGAGGTAATGAAACTTGACTAATCAGCATCTTCAGAGATAAATTCTATCTCCAGGAGTTCTTTGGGAAAAATGATTGAGGCATATGGTTCTTCCAGTTCTGATTAGGAATCTGCAATCAAAAATTATGTTTACATAAAGAAACTTAAATATTATCAAGAGCATTTAGAACTGCAGAGTTGGTACTAATGATAAAAATTAAGTACTAGAGAATCACATTTTAAATTTGTGATATTTAAAACAACAACAACAAATCTTTTCCCTTTTAACCACAAGAGCTATGATTTCCTGATGAAAACCCCAAAGGTATTTTCTCCTTCCCTGAAAGGCATATTTCTCTCTAATTAATCAGGGTGAGGGACTAAGGCAAAGTGAAAGGATAGAGCTGCAGAAAGCAGTCAGGTTCTGCTTTCACTGCTCTTTATAAACTGCAGAGAGAAATTTCCCTTGTAAAGCTGTTTTGCTATGATTTAAGCATCTATTTACAAATCAAGGTCCCAGCCCTTTATTCAGTGAAGTCTGTCAACAGAAGTATGGACTCCATACAGGTTAATTTTATACTGGCAAAAGCCACTTGTTTTGTCTTAGTCTATAGAAAGACTCAGGAGAGAATGGGCTCAAGACTGTACCTTTACCTTCCTGGACTGAAGCAAAGTATTGATTAGGAGTGCTTTTAATATGCTTCCTAAATTAATGTTTGTTTGTCTTTCTTTTCCATCAAGGTTTCCCAGTAGCTGAACTTTTGAAGCACCTCAGCAGCTCTGAATGTGGTGATGTCTGTATGTGGTGTTTGCTATTTATGTGTGAGGAGAAAAAGAATTTAACTGAATTGAGAAACATCCTTTATAACAGTGAGAGATAAAGAGGGAAGAGAGAGATTGTTCTACCATCACATAAAAAGATCTTGGCAAATGCTTCTGCTATACTTAGATCAAATAAAAGATACAGCAGATATTTTGTCATTTGTTTCCTGGTTTTTTGACTGGCTACTGCAGCAAGGGAAGTGTTACCATAAACATCACTGAATTGCCAGGGGAAATTTTATTGTCTGCCAGATTCACAAATGGAAATTGATCTTCATTCTACCAATACCAGTTTTGCCAAAGTTTCTGCAAAGGAGACACAACAAAATATGGCAGCCTGTTGGCTTCCTGTTGATTAAATTCATACAATTTGTCTTGAAACAAAAGTTTTTTCTCTCTCTCTCCCTCTCTTTTTTTTTTTTTTATCTGACTGCAACATATAATTTTAGTCAGCTAACACTAAATTAGACACCCACTCAGATTTATTATGATAAGAACAGTCAGTAAGCTAATTTCAAGATGATGACTCCTATAAATTCTTATAATTTATTATTTAGTACTTTGGTTTTTAATCATTAAGTACGTGAAGACTTTGTAGGTCAAACCTGTATTAATGAAGACAGTAATCTATTTTTCAAACTCTCTGCTCCTCACCCACCTTTCAAATTGTAAATTAACAGAAATATCTTTAAACATATGTAGAAGAACAAAGGGAAAAAATGGGAGTATTTGCAGCACCATTTAGCTAACCATTCCTGAGACAGTGTCTATTAAATCCATTCCCTCACAATTTTTGCAACTCTTACCAAAGGGAATGCTGAAATCAAACAAAACAAAAGATGGTCCTTAAATGAGCAATTTTAATAATCAGAACAGCAAAAAATGAATTGAAATTATGCAAACATAAGCATTAAAGTTTTCATTAGATTGTTACATTAGCACAAATGAGGTCATTTAGAAGAACTTTCTCTTGCTGGCCACAGGTTTCTGAAACTTAAATATTAACGATATGAATTTTTAAAGAGGGAAGTAAAGATATCAGAGCAGAACTTCTCCTTCATTCAAGTCCATTGCTGGACTACAGACTGCTTAATGACTCTCTCATCTGGGCAATACTGAAGGCAGCTCTGCTGCCATACTGGCCTCTGACTATCTGAAATTACCATTCTGATTTCACACGTGCTCATCCTCAGCACATGTTGACCCTTTACTTACTATGCTACATCTGGTTGTTTTTACATCTGATGTTTCTTTGTCTCCATTCTCTGGTGAGGTTTTCCCCGTGGGGCATTTAATCTCTACAACAACACTGGACATTCTTTTCAGGAATGCATCAGGACTGAAAATCTGAATATATCTCACACTACAGTATAGAATATTAAACTATTCCAGAATGCTGTAAATCAATTGAAATGTATTTGGGGGAAGTGACCCTCTAACTATTGCAAGTCTCACAAGCATGCACTTATTTTTCATCTGCTGATGCAAACTGTGACTCATTTGTTAGTGGGAATAATAATTGTGTCATTTCTTCATGCAATTAATAAAGCTTTGTGTCATGTGTGCCTAGTAAATGGACCTCACTACAAAAAATGAAGCACTGCAAACAAAATGCATGGCTAGAGCTGATCCAGCTTACCAATGGTTCACTCTTCTTGTCCTCTTGTAGCCTTCCAACACTGGAAGAAATCTTTTTGGAAACTACTTAATATTGTGTATGTATGAAAATCAACACTGAAAAAAAAAAAACCCCAAACCAAAACAAAAAAATGCATTCATCCTGCAGACAGACTTCTCAACTGCCATAAATGCATTTGGTTTTGGTGGAAATCATATGGTGGAGTCTCACCTTCACTCAGATATAGGGAAAAGAATATGGAAGAATTCCAGAACAGGAATAAAGGACTTTGGAATCCTTTAAGTACTGACTGATTTAGTCATCAAATAAACCACTGCCAATCACCATACAACTGTTACTACAGCAACAGACATTTCCTTGGTCTTCTGTTATTTCCATAATTATGAGTTCTGCCAAAAAGCATAGTGTCCTGAGGGTGGTTTGGGGTGGTCAGGGGACAGGAATGGAGGATGGAACTAGATGATCCTTGAGGTCCCTTCCACCTTTGCCATTCTATGATTCTATGACAACTAACAGCAAAACTAATACACTTGCAAATCTTTAGCAAGCTTTTCACCAGTAGGTGCAGATGGTTAACCTGATGGCAGTGGACTTGCAGGATATCATTCAAACCCATCTTTATTTTAAGAAGAGTGTGTGGGAATTTACATGGTAAGGAATGGTCTGAAAGGCTTTGCTATGTCTGAGATAAGAAAGAGAAAAACTTTCAGCAAACAATGTTCATCTGCACCCCTCTCTGGAGGGATCACTTCCAAAGACCCAACAGGCATCACCCTTGCAAAGGCCATTTTGTTTCTGGCTTCTGCCAGTGCAAGGATTCGCATTGTAGGATTTTTAATGATGCTCTAATCCTCCAAAAATCTGATCTTTGAGACGATAGAGGCCACATTCTTTTTGTTTTTACTGAGAACAAAATTTGCTTGCTGCACAGCTGATTTTGGTCCACAGACTCTTGCCTGCTGAGGTCCTGACCAAAACCAGCAAAACTCTTTATGAAAAGCATTGCACAGCTGTGAAATGATAAGTTTCAGGCACTGCAGATTTGGGTCATACTTGACCTAATAATCCAGAAGTGAAAGTCTCCTTAATCCCATTACTGAAGCTCTGCCTCATGCAGCTCCTGACTGTAAAAATGTCTGCTAAATTCCTTAGAAAGTTATGTTTTAATCTGAGAATATTAATTACATTTAAAATTATGACTCCGCCATGATTTATAACCTCGCAGAAACTATTGCATTTCCATATGTGGCTTTGCCATTTTCACTTCTATATACCTATCATTTTCCATTGTTTATTTCCCCTGATTGATGGTAGGGCTTTGGAGGTTTCCCATTATGAGCTTTATAATTATCACTGGTAATAGAGAAGCTCTTCCTATTATATTCAGTGAGACTGCCCAAATTATTCATTGTAGACCACTGGTACAGGACTACAAGAAAATAAGAATTTATTTCCAGTCTCAGGCATACGCTAGATAAGAGGATGTATTTATTTCTCCATGTTTCAAAAGGATTAAGGTTTGAAAAAATAAATATCACTTAGCTTGTCAGCATGCAGAACATTATGGTGCTGAGTTTAAAGTCCCTTTTCCTGGGTTAAGTACGACAAATCTAAAAACGGGAGGGAGGAAATCTCAGCTATATCCTTACTCAGCTAAATAAATGAATACTATATATTTTAGCTGCTAAGCAGGTTTACAGGACAGACTGCACAAAACTCTATCTTGGCTTTAGCAGTATAATGTGCTTATTTAGAGAAATGCTACAAAATTCCAAAAGTCCTTGACCCTTGGCTATTTCAAGAGCTCACTGAATACATCATCTGAGTTTTGCTTAATTACACATAATTAGGAAATGTAATTATGCTTTCAGTGTTACTCTGCCGTTAGGAGTGTAGTGGACAGCAGTAACATCAGCAGGCTATGGCTCTTGAAACAGACAAAAAAAGCCAGTTTACCTACATAAACAAGACAAAATACAGAAAGACTGGGAAAGTTTAACATTATAAAAACCAGCATTTTGCTCTTGGCAACAGAATAATGCATCCTTTAAAGGCATCTTGCCAGTCTTCTGTTTAGAGCATCGTTTAATGATACACTCATTTGCATCAACAATCCGAACAGTCACCAAATGCCCCCTTTTTTTTTCCCCCTCAATTACTTTCATGTGCTAACTTTCTAACACATGCATGACTTTTTATCATTATTTCATATGCTAAACTTCATCCAGGCCAAAGCTTAGTAAATTAATTTAATTATGTCACCTCTAAGAAATAAAACATTTTCTTCATGTGTTCTTCCCTAATGCACCATGATTAAGAACTCTGTCTGAAATAAGCTCGTTCCCAAAGCAAAATTTACATGGCTTGGTAACGTGGGAAGGCAGCTATTTCACGCCTTGATGACTGCCCACCAAAGAAAACAGAGAGCAGATGAATGCAAGTTGACAAAACAGATATAAGGGGAAGAGATCTGCTCTTCTAGTACATCCCATTTCTGCTTCTTTTGTTTATCATGCTTTAACGGCCTATTATAGCAACTAGCTATAATAAAATAATACACTCCATTAAATATATTTGTCACTTGCAGTGTTTGCTCAGTGATGAGAAATATTTTGCCAAAATATACTTTAGTCATACAGCATTTAGTCATTCACTGGGCTTTGCCCTCCAAAACTTCCCAGCAAAGACAACTGCGAGGTCAGCTGTATTCAGTCCTGAGGCAGAATGTATGCACTGCCTTTGGTACAGGCCTTGGGAGAGTTCTAGTTTTGATTCACAGCCTCCACATACCTCCCATTTGGTATGGATGTCCCTGCTCCTCATCCCCATGTAGGGGTCAGGTTGAGACCATTATAAATTAGCAGGAATGATGGTGCTTTAACAATGAGGTAGAGAGTTGTCTTTAGACCACACTCCCAATCTGTGTGGGAGTTGTTTTCTGCCTTTTGATGACAGCTTTCAAAACCCAATTCTGTCCCATAGGTCAGACAGGCAAAAGGCACACCCGGCCTCCCACTGTTTGGAGGGGACAAAAACCTGTGGTACAGAAGATGTCACAAGCCACTGGGGGATACTGAGGTCACCTCTTCAGGAACAGCAGGATGTGAGACCTCAGACTGTACACTAGAGACTGTCCCTGTACACACCCAAACCAGTACCACATCCAAAAGATGTCAAAAGGAGAACAGGGAAAGAAGTCACTCAGGATGCATGCTGCATGTTCCCAGCGCTTCAGGATACCCCACACCTCCTGCCACTGGTATTTGATGTTGGCACAGGACATACAGTCATCTTGGAAAACTAAGGGTGGAAATTTTAATACCTGAAAAAATCCTAAGGCAAGGCTGCAGAGGGACTTTTCAAAATGGTGTCTAGCAACAGGAAAAGGAGCAGTGGTTTGGAGCTAAGGGAGAGTAGCTTTAGACTGGATCTTAGGAAGAAGTTCTTCAATACAAGGATGGTAGGACTCTGGAATAGTTGCCCAGGGGGGTTGTGGATGTCTCCTCCCCAGGAGTGTTCAAGGTCAGGTTGGATGAGGCCTTGAGTGGCAGAGTCTAGACCAGAGGCATCCCTGCCCATGGCGAGGAGGTTGGAGCTAATGATCTCTAAAGCTCCTTCCAACTTGAGCCATTCTGTGATTCTAGTTAGGGCAGCAAGATTTTTTTAGACCTGTTTTAATCTCAAAAGTATCTGAAAAGAGCAACAGCGTTGTAGTAGCATTCCAATGGCTACTAAGAGTCTGCTTCTATGTGGGATAAGGCCTTAAATGCTGGACAGAGTGGCTGGTTTTAACTTTCTGAAAGAAACTAACAGTCCACAAAAGCTATATATAACATTTTTATAACAGAAACCAGTGGTTTAAACGGTGGCTACACCTTAAAGATCACAGCTATTTTGAATCAGATCATATTCACCTCAACTTTCCCTTGAGGTGTTCATCTCTCCTGCCATGCACACCTAAACCAGGTTTTGTTCCAGAAGTAACTGCCAAGAACTAAAGAGGAGTGTGAAACAACATCCTCTGTGTAAGGAACCTATCGGTTTAGCAAGTTTGCGGAAGCCCTTTTGAACCATGCGGCAGACAAGCGCCACATACTACATTTACAAAATAAATGTAATGTACACCAGATTTTAATCTTTTACCCTTTTATCTGCATTATATCTCTTGCTATCTAATATAAACTATTTACATGTTATCAGATACAATTACTGAATATATTTAATATTTGGAAAAGAGTGCAGCAGAAGATATAGAATTAAGATAAAATGCAAGGGAATGCAAGTAATTCATTACTTTAATTGCTTCGAGAAGCTCTGATGATGTTATTCTGATATTAAAATAAGTTCCTTAATTAATCAGCCAAACATACTGACAAGGATACTTAAATGCATTTCTACCAACAGCAATATTTTGACAAATGTATTTTTCTTTCTGAAAACACGGCACACGTATTGTAATTAATTGTAATAAATGTATTTGCAAACTGCACTTTTATTCGCCATTAGACCTTCTTAATGAAAACAGTTCTCACGACGCTGTTGCACCATGACCCTTAATGGAAAGGCAACAGACGGCAACAGGACATCTGAAATAACAAAATAAATCTGTGCTGGCAATTCTGAACACACTTCAATTGACAAAATAACATTGATGGCAAAAGCATGAATAGCCCCTCTGGTTCAGGGGAAGGGGCAAATCAGGAAGGCAGAGGAGAAGGCAGAGGGGAAAATATTTACAGCGACAGAGATGCACTTAACAATGATCTATCTCTTGAATTTTCATAGCAGGACATCTCAGGGTTTTGAAACATGTTCTAATCAAATACAAGATTGGAGAAATATATTTATAAGTAATTCCAAATGTTTCTTGACATCCCAAGCAAAGGACATATGAATCATATTAGTTGAACAGTTAGGACAAGAAAGGGGTGGGGTTTAGATAAAGATTTGTAAATGGAATGTTTTTTTACTGGTCACTATGGTGTTGTCTGAAGATCACCAGTGAACTGATTACTCAGAACTCTTAGGTAAAAGAAACATTTCTAAGAGTATCTGAGCAGCACTTTCACATATCTTTTCCAGTGTATAGCATTGCATTGGAATCTGTGGCCTTACACAGAGGTTTTAAGTCCTACATACAAACTTTTGCTTACAGCTGGACACAACATTTATTGCCACCAAAAACTTGGATAAGTAAAAGAGAGACCAAGTCACAGAGTCTGTGACTCTTCCACTCTCCCACTGAGAAAGGAAGTGTCTCTTCATATATTTTTTTAAATATAATTTATAAATATATACACACACACACATATAATGTAAATAAAATATTCTAAAAGCAAAGCCTTAGCATGAACCTCATTTAGGATCTGATTCAAGTGGGTGTGAAA
The DNA here is from genome assembly GCA_013396675.1 of Eubucco bourcierii. Classification (NCBI taxonomy): domain Eukaryota; kingdom Metazoa; phylum Chordata; class Aves; order Piciformes; family Ramphastidae; genus Eubucco; species Eubucco bourcierii. The sequence goes on from VWZE01010457.1 coordinate 560,868, forward strand.
GCAGAGAAGTCACCAAGGAAAATACATCATTTCTTTCCCCATCATACACCAGCTGTGTACCCTGGATGAAATGTCTAGATTTTAACAGACTGTACAACCAGATGTTTGGGTTTTAGTCTGGAGTGCTGTCCCACTGACACTGCTACACTTGTTTTTATATTGAGTCCTATATTTTTCTTCTTTAAACCTTCTATAAATAATTAAAAATGAGAATGCTTCCAGTTTACAAAAGAATACTTCTAAGTACAAAGTGTTGTCTGCTACTCCCTCAGCGCAGTTCTATTAAACCCCCACAATTTGGCTGCAGAAATAGGAGGAGAAAAACCTTGCCGCACCTCAAACTGCACAAGCTTTGAGCTGTGTCAGAGACCTTTGAACAAGCTTTATAAATGACATCCATATTTGTCCATTTTTGACTTAAATTGCTTTTGGTTCAACTGCATGCAGCAGTGAATTGCCTTGATGCAATGTCATAAGGAATGACATAAAACATAGAAAAAAGCAAGTTGCTGGCTAGGATTAGGAAATAAAGGAGTCACGGCCCTCGTTCACTTCAGTAAATGTTGGAGGAAATGAAAATGAAACTTCTGTTAAGAGGTAATCTCTTTGAAGCTCGATAAGAGCAGGTGACATTTTATAAGTCTCAAGTTTTTCATGTTATATTTAGCAGGTACAATGAAACAATTTACATACAGTCCAGGATCGCTCATGTTCCTTCACTTTTTTTTTTTTTCTCCTCAGAGTAAAGAGACACATTCTGCAATTCATTAGGTTTTTATTGTGTAATCTGTAGTTTAAATTCAGTTTTACTCCTGAGTAAGGAATCTCCCTCACTCTCTCTCACATAGCAAAGATGAAGGTGAATCCTTGTATTTGTGAGGGAAGTTTTCATCTGCCCAATTCTCTTCTTATCAGTGGTATAAGTATTTATTTAAGCATGCAAATATGTATTTTATGCATCTTAGTTGCTTAAATACAGATCTGGGTATCAAAAGCTTTGAAACTGAGCATTTAGTGTTTTTTCTTTTACCCTTTATGTTGACAAAATCCTCATGATTTCATCCTGTAGATATTAGCCTGCTCTGCCCTCCTAACAGTTCCTCTTTCAGTCTCTTGCCCCCTGGACTCCTGTTTGCCTCCAGCACAGTCAAACATTTGTGCAGTTGTACCTCTCCCAGGAGAGTAATTTTGAGTAATGTAACCCAGGTGCATCCTGAAGTACTGTCCCTAGGACTGTGCAGAACACACCAGGGTGCAGATGTACTTGCAGGACTTTCCCTTCCATGAAGTTATTTCCCTTGTGTCAGTCCCACTGTTATACCCAAAATCAACCCTCTACCAGTTACCACTACCACCTTCCTGAGTTATTCTTCTTTCACCCCTAAACCACTTCTGCTATATCACAGATATTTAAACATCACAAACAAATTATTGCCAGAAATGCGAACCATTTGCAAGTGCAATTGCTAATTTATAGGGCATCTATCTTTCCATGTATCTTGTCAAAAAACTTAAGTGAACACAAGTGAGAAGTAATATTCATGGTCCAGCAGTTTCTTTTTTTGATAGTTTGCATGCTGTTAAGCTAATATTAAAATAGCCTGACTTGCCTCCAGTCAAGACTGATACCTGTAAGAAGTCAAAGAAGAAATAAATTAAACACTACAATGCAATATGTACTGTGCACAATGAAATAAGGATAACTTCTTTTGGAGTTTAATAAATACCTTCAATAGAAAAACTCATTTGCAGTACTCAGAAAATATCCTTAGTCTGATGTTTAAGATGGTAAGGCCTTCAACATCTAATAAGAAATTTATCAAGGAAAAGTATATTACATTTAAGTATTAAATGAATGTCTCAAAGAGACAAGTAGCTCAGATTTGATCACAGGTGTTTTATTAGGCAGAGACTCAGCTTTGCATGTCTGCCCATTCAACAGCAGGACTAAGGCAATGCTGTCAATGGAAACCAAACAAATGTATCACTTTGTTTCTGTGAGAATGTCTTTCATATTGATATTCTATGAAAATCAGTAGCAGCTTTTAGTGATGAAACTCCACCTTCCCCAGCTGAACTGGCAAGTTGGTCCATGTGAAGGAAGACGAGGCAGGTGGCAGGGATGCTGTGCAGTTGCCAGACATTGCAGACCATCACAAAGCCCAAAAGCTTTCTGGGATGTCTCTGTTCCCCCGGGGGAAATGCAACATGGGGACGTAGTCAGTGAGTTTTGCTAGAGAAGAGGGGTGTGTGCCCAAGCCTGGCACACTGTTCCCTCTTCCACACCAACCAGCACTGCTCATGCCTTCACCCTCGGCTCTGCTGGGGAAAACACAAAGCGGCTCCATGCCAACTACAGCACTTTGAGATTTTCCTTTAGCCTAACCTCTAGCAAGAGGTACTCCATTTAAAGCAGAGAGCTCCCTGGTAACTTTCAAGGATCCAGTCTGAAGCGAGAACTGTGTGACTGCTTTACAAACTGGGAACAGAACAGTGTCAAACAGCTTTGGTGCACAGAAAAAAAAAAAAAAATCACATGTAGATTTCCTTCTGCAAGTGACTGTTGCAAGCAAAAATACCTGAAAACTAACAGAAGTTCATAAACTAGCCTCAGCTCAAACAAAAAGCAATGGGACTTTGCGTATCTATAACAACACACTCTTCTTCCCCTGTAGTAAGCATATGGTTGCATTCAATCTTGGGACATTTTTGTCCCAGCTATGTCACAGATTTCAGGGATGGTTTTCTATAAGTCACTTGGCATTTATTCAGTTTGAATGCTACAGAAAAAGCTAACCTGCTGCATTTAGTTTTCTCCTTTTTTGCAGCTGGGAAATACAATACTCAGACTAGCATAATAATTTATGTATCAAGCAGATGTGAAAAAGACAAGATCACAACCTTTACATCCAAATCCTGTTCCTCTAATACTAACATCCCATCTAACATACTTGCTTCAGTACAGTGATACATTTGTTTGCAATGATTGTTACATTGCTTTTGATTAATAATTAAAGAAAGATGCCTAACCCAGGAGGAAATCTCAGGGAATGACAGAAACATCCATTTATGATGGCAAGGAGGTAAAGTAGTACAGCAGTCCCAAGAGATCAGCCACAGCTCAGATGTTACCTCCAATACATGCTGATGCCATCCTGCACTGTCAAATAAAACTGAACAGCACAATAGAGATATGTGACCAAAACTGTCAGCACCGATAGGTATTGCAGAAATTGTGTTAGGAAAATGGATGTACTAAGATTCAATTTTTGGATTGTACAAAGGTTTCATTTGGCGACCTTGTGAGTCTCCTGGTGGAAGGAGGAAGAGATCCCACAGTATTTAAAGAAAAAGGGAAGAATAATCCATTTTCTGGCAATGCATATTTATACCTTTATTTGCAATCCAGCTGACTGAACAGAAAACCTAGCCTGTTCAACACGATGACTCTTTGTTTCAGTTATCCCTTCTCCCTGCACAGAGTAACCAGGACCACTGCTTGTGCTTCCTCTGTGCTTGTGTAGGGGGAGGAAAGGAAAATGCTTGTTTACTGTTTTATGGTAATGAAGTAACACCAAATAATCTATGGTCACCCACACATTTCCCTGCACAAAGACATTAAATAAAATAAACTAAACAAACTTGGAACTATATCCACAAGTGAAATGGAAGCAAATGTAATTGATATTTGGAATTATTTTGGATCTTTAGGTACCTCACTTGAATAGTATCTACAGGGCTTGAAGATCTTCCCATTGAGACTATCTGCAGGCAATTTTACCTTCACAAAGCCCAATATTACCACCTGCTGCTTCTCATGAACATCACGGCCTACATCATTGCCTTTCTGTCTTTCCCCATCACCGTGGCTGGCTGCTCCCACAGTCTGCCAGCAGAAAATTTGCAGTACACAATTCTCTAATTCATTCTCATGTTCTGGGTTAGCATAAACTTAGAGCTAGTGCTCCACCTCAGCGTGCAGTGCATGATGGGGTTCACACCCAGGAAGAACCAGAGCCGGGAGGGAGGGAGCATTTGAAAGGGAGATGGGATTGTACGTGCAGTCTTGAGTCTAGTCTGTTCACGGCCCTCAAGGGCACTGATGTTACTTTAAAACTTTCTAAACACATTCATCAGACAGGTAGGCTGCATTTTCTCACTTGGTGTTGTATATGAACCTAAGATTAATCATGATGCATTGGGAAAAAATAATTTTAACAAATAATAAAATCAAGTATCAACATTACTTTAACCACCTTCACAATATCATTTGATTGTCAAAATACCATGTGTCAGTCAGAAGATGTAATAAAATTTCACATTACAAAAAAAGATGGCTGATGGACTCAAATTGCACTGCCCATCACATACTGCTGTCACCTTTTTTCACAAGGCCACTTAAGCAACGAAGTGATAATACAGTACAGAAGAGCCAAATTTATCACACTTCACCACAGCCTTCTACGCTAACGTGCAATGTGACAATCCGGCAGGCTCAAACACAGCCTCCTTCTGAGTGATCTGTTAATCTTTTCACTGCACTACTTCTCATGCAGGTTTTGTCAATGACTTTCAGAGGGAAAAAGATGTTCCCCCTTCCCCTCCCGCTCCACAGACACTTGCACAAGCACATATGGCAGCACAGCAAAGGCACCAGGGAATTAAAAGTCAACACAGGGCTCTCTGCTAGTTCATACATTGTTTTCAACGAGACTGCAGAGGTGAACCTGAAGGTAGTGCTTGGCTTGGGAATCAGAATTTAGGTTATTTATTTATTTGCAATGATAGTGATGGAAGACCCAGAGGACGGCTGCTCATTCCCCTTTACTACGGTCTGTTAGCTCCAAGCAGAGCAAACAGCCAGCAGACACACTTTGCCCTCTACAGCAAGCATGGGCAACACTGATCTGCACAGACCTTTTGAGAAAGAAAGTACAGTTTGGAAATAGCCTTTGAAACATATATCACACAGACTGTGTCCCCCACATGACAGGATGCTGAGTCCTCATTGACTTCAGAAGTTCCTGCAATTTACAGCTGTGCGGTGTCACACATTTCACCCCCTTCGAGTCCAGTAAACACATTATTACAGGATAAACTTACGGTGCAGTGGCTTCCAATCATAGTACATTTGTGAAGAGCTGTTAAACTATAGCCTTAACAACAAACATCCTGGCTGGCTATAATTATCTGTACAGACCAAGGAGAAAGATGGCAGTGATGAACTAGGAGAGACAACAGAAAAAAGCCACGAGAGCAGCAAATGTCCCATTCTGGCGTTACGCAGAATGGCCAAACAAAAGGCTTGTCAGCATTTAGTCACGTTTCATTTATCTGCTTTTAAAAATACTATAAAACTATTCTTAAAATTGCTACAAATGAAAGGATGAAACTTCATGTTGGACTTTTTAGCCTGGGAATACAATTTTGCAAAATGTCGTTAAAAACGAACTATGGGAATGTAGCTGTCCTGGGATCCCTCCCGTCTAGCGATGTTGGCTCTGGTGTGTTTCTGAGTGGAAAAACACAAGCCCTCTTGGAACAATATGTTTTAGAATAAGGTGGAATAGAGGTCAAATTTAAACAAACAAAAAAAAAAAACTAATAAAAAAAAAAGCATTAAGAATGCAATTCTCTATTTAAAGGTTTTTGCTTTGCAGTGCCGTTTGCAACTGTGTATGTATAGCTGATTTTTAATATCTGTATAATCAACAAATGATTAAAACTGTCTCCTGTGTAATGCATGTCCTACCCTCATAATGTTTTTCTACAAAATCTGTACTTATTTATATTAGCAGTATTGAGCCCATAAGACAGAACCTGTCTCTCGCTCATTCTTTTTATTGGCTCCTCTGTTATTAATATTTTCATATTCATGGATATTTCCAACCTTTTATAGAATTATAACATTAAGAGAGAAGTAGCTGTAAAGTCTATAAATAATATTACTTAAGTAATACTTAAGTTCTGACTTACAATAGGTAAACTCAAAGCATTTCAAAGTCATTCTGATGTGTCTCAATTTTTCTAGACAACTGCAGCCTATTTATTTAAGTTTATGCAACCTCCCAGGACCCTGACAATGACTAAGCACAACGGAGACAGTTAAGAAGGACACAGAAAGAAAATTAACTCTGATTTTGCTTATTTTTGGTTGGTTTAAGGCAGAACCTTCACTTTATTTCAATGCATTCTTATTCCCTACCTCACAATTCAGATAGAATGAAGATATAATAAAGTGATAATCGAGTGCCTTCACAGAGCCCACCAGTGCATTACAACTCCAACATGCAGAATGCAAACATCTGCTGGCATCATTAAACCATTTCTATACTCTACATACCAAGACTTGACCCTGTGACCATTTCTACCATTAGATTTGAATGACCTCAGCAAAAGAGCTGAAAGGCCAGAGTATTAATTCACAGAACCACAAGCTCAATTTAAGATTTAATTTGAGATAACTAAGAGCAACTGAAAGTGTATTCAAACTTATAAGTGCAGAATAAAAGATCTTACCCTGTTTTTCAAGTTAAATATAAATTCAATTATTTTTAACAGATTTATTCACAACTTTACAAACAGGGCCAGGGTTCTTTTAGCATACCTCCAGCTTAATATCTGGCAATACAATGCTTCTGTTTAGCAATTTCCCGTGTGTGTCGTCCCCCCCCCCCCTAATTTATGACTTTCTTCCTGCAGGGATTTTTCTGCATTCTGATTATATCCCTAAGGGGAAAAACGTTTCATTTATGAGCTATTCCCACCATACAGCTTTGAAATGCTCACTTTTATTCTAACTTAAATTAGCTAAAAGCCTGTTTGTTCGATCACGATGCTTTTGCATCTAAAAATCTAATGTGACAATTAAAGTATCTGAAAACTCCGCTATGGAGTGTATAACAAATTGCACATTGCTGAAGTTCTTTCTTCATCTGGATTTTTGGCATGATTTACAGTGCAGGTTGCACAGACGTTATGCAGGTCCATGTGCACACACTCTGTACACATTACCACATCCACAAAACTCTACAAATGACAGAAACACAGAGAGATTCAGCGATGAGAGCTGTATGCCAGGTCTGGTCTCACCAGACCTTCATATCACCTGCTCTCTGAGTCTGGCACATCTGAAGTTCCGTTCTAATATCCTGGTACTAAATTTACTCTTTTAATTTACTCTTAGTACATTAGCTCTCTCTTGTGCTGGGAAATCATGGTGCTGAGATTACACAAGAATCCTTTCACTGGCCTAGGTGCAGAATAAGCACATCAGTCATGACTGCTTGAGTCACGGGTGCCACAAGGGTGCTTATTCCAGTCATGACAGAGAACTGGTCTGGGGAGAGAGCAAGGCAGGCAAGCATGTTGAAGAGATTATTCCCACATCTATGGAGCAGACACAAACATACCTTTCATCACCAACCTTGGTTCACTTGAGGAGCTCTGCATGGACTTTGCCAGTGCAGAACAGTGCAAAACAAAGGCTGCACGCTTCACCGCTTTGCCACCTATGTGTCACCTCTGAGTTCACTGTGGAAAAACACTATATAAACTTTTGGATAACATCTTTAGTTGTTTCCTAACTAAAAGTAGCTAGGAAAAAAAAATGATTATAGCTATGTCTACACTGTGCTCAAAGTTAATTTTAGATCACATTTTAAAATCACTGTTCTTAAGCCAAGTATTTTGCGGATGAACAACTGTACAACCTGGGGAGCCTGAGTTACGCCTGACTTTAGGACACAGCAGAATAGGATGCAATGTACACCAGGAAATTTGACATCACCTATGGAAAATCAGGCATTATGCTCAAGAGGGAATCTTCACAAAATTACAAGGACTTATTAGTTCTGCATGAAAATGTTTTCTAAATGATTAGGACACAATGCACATGGAGTACAAATACTGGAAAAAAAGCACAGCCAAACACACAGTTCCCTAGTGCTGCTGAGGTGAGCAGAGCATGTCTCTCCAACACAGAAACCACCACGCAGGTTTTTCAAACAAAGAGCATCTTGAACACCATAATTAAAATGTTAAGGGACTGGGTACATTGTTTGCTTACCTGAGGGGAAAAATAAAACAGATATGCAGACCCATTTAGAGCAATATCATATGTAGCACATTCTACTTTTTGCTTTTCCCCTGCCTTCTCCCTTATCCCCCCTGCCCCGGTTTTGAAGAAAAAACATTTATCACTTTGCTCTTAGGTGCAAAAAGTGACTATGGCTAGGTAGGGCAGGTTAAAATTTTCTTTGACTCCTCAGCACATTTGTCATGTAGGCTGTCTGCCTGCCGAGGAAACCTTTTCACCTCAGGCTTATTGTGAAGACATACCCCATGAGAAAGGAATAAGGTGAAAAATGATGATGTCACTAGGTTGTTGCAAGGTTAGCACACCCTTAAATGGAGTAATGGTAAACGAAGCAGCTGCTCAGCTCCCTACATATATGACATTCATCCTCTCATCCTATAAAAGTGCAAGACTCAGTGAGGACTGAGCACGAACTACTTGTTGACATAATTAGTGCTGGCTCAAGGGTTCTTTTTAATAGCCAAGTTGGCTGCGTTTTGCGAGCTTTCATTGGCAAAATTAAAGCAAAGTTCAGCCAAGTTCTGTATCTATTTTGTTTTGTGTCTTATGCATTTCCCAACTTGATAAAAAGAGCCAAAATATTCTGGTAGCTTTTCAGTTTTGTGGTTGCTGGTATTTTAAGATGATATTAGCTTTAAAAAAAAATACACAAACAGTTGTAGCACACTAGAAGAGGATAAAGATTATAAACTCAGAGAGAAAAAAAAAAACAAACCCAAACAAAGAAACCCAAAAACAAAACACCAAAACAGGAATAAAAGGTTTGTTGTTAATATCTCAAGAGCAGACTTTTTGCATGGTTCTGAAATCCATTATCCCATGAGTTTTCCTCTGTCCAGACAGAAATGAAATTATCTCCATGAAAAGTGAAGAATCTAAAGAAACAATTTTTCCACCACTTCTTTTCTTCCTTAGTTTCATTAAATGATGAGCAAATTGTAACCAATTTGACTTCTGCAGTTTCATATAATTGAGTTTGGATTGTAGGACAATGAATGTTTATTTCCCTTCCAGTTTACCAGACTTCAGTCTAGAACTTTTAGTTCCTTGTAGACAATAACTAAAACAAGAATGTTAGGGTTTGGGGTTTTTTTTGGTCCCCCCTATTTCTTCCCGCTACTTCAAGTCTGCTCTACTTTGCAAACAGTTCCTAAATGTCTTGGTAAGCAAAATTAGATAATGTATTTTCATACTGCAATTTTAATTTAAAGGAAAGGAAATCAGTTAGCTGTGCAATTATGCTTACTGTAATGCACATTCTGTTCCATTGCTTGGTGGCAATAGCCCACCCTTGGGTCACATTCAATTGTTTCACTTTTATCAGTGACATAATGGGGTATCCTATTCCATCCAGTAGTTCATAATGTTTCTACTAAAATAGGTTTACAACTGTTGCAAATATTAACACATTCTATGCAGCAAAGACCAGTTTTAATCACAGCTTTCCCATCTTTTGTATTTTTTCATCTGTATACATTTTCCTGCTGCATACTAGATGTAAACCAAACCGAAACCTGAAAAACGCTCAAGGTGAAAAATCTTCCTAAAACTCCCAGTTTTGCTCCCACCTTTCTGCTGGTAATTTGAAAATGGCAACACTTCCTTTGCAAGATCTTATTTTCTGCTTTCTTATTCCTGCCACATGCCTGCCCCCAAATGTTGCTGAAAAGAAGCCTCACTGAAATAAACACCAACTCAAGCACAGGACCTACTGAAACACTGCACACTTGAAGTAAACCAACAGAAAAAAACCCAAACCACTTTCTATGATGACAGGAATCTCTGTATAATTTGAGGCAAAACACACTTGTACTAAATATGTATTTGTATATATAAATTGTATATATATATTGTGTATATATAAAATGTTGCACATGTGTGTATAATGCTACAGGCTGGGGTCAGAGTGGTTGGAGAGCAGCCAAACAGAAAGGGATCTGGGGGTGCTGATTGACACCAGCCTAAACATGAGCCAGCAGTGTGCCCAGGTGGCCAAGAACGCCAATGGCATCCTGGCCTGCATCAGCAATAGTGTGGCCAGCAGGAGCAGGGAGGTCATTCTCCCCCTGTGCTCTGCATTGCTTAGGCCACACCTTGAGTCCTGTGTCTAGTTCTGGGCCCCTCAATTTAAGAAGGACATTGAGGTGCTTGAACATGTCCAGAGAAGGGCAACGAGGCTGGGGAGAGGCCTCCAGCACAAGCCCTGTGAAGAGAGGCTGAGGGAGCTGGGATTGTTTAGCCTGGAGAGGAGGAGGCTCAGGGGAGAACTTCTTGCTGTCTACAACTACCTGAAGGGTGGTTGTAGCCAGGGGGAGGTTACCTTCTTCTCTCAGGCAACCAGCACCAGAACAAGAGGACACAGTCTCAAGCTGTGCCAGGGGAAGTTTAGGCTGGAGGTGAGGAGAAAGTTCTTCACTGAGAGAGTCATTCACTACTGGAATGGGCTGCCCAGGGAGGTGGTGGAGTCAGCGTCCCTGGAGGTGTTCAAGGTGGGTTTGGACGTGGCACTTGGTGCCATGGTCTGGTCTTGAGGTCTGTGGTGATGGGTTGGACTTGATGACCTTTGAGGTCTCTTCCAACCTTGGTGATACTGTGATAATATATACCTGTTTTCAGGATTTGCACGAGGAAAAAAAATAGATTTCAATGTCAGGTGAATATTAAGCTCTCCTACTAAAATGTGTGTTTCAACATCCTTGTGATTATGAACAGGCAAATAGATTTTAATTTTTCTCTGTTTGATGACCAGAACTGCTTTGAAAGTAGCAATTTTGACACTGCATTTAGCCAGACTGCCTCATGATTTCTGGGTTTGCCTACACCATTGCAACTGTGAAAATGAGGCACATGCAGAACTCACCCTGTTACAGAACCCAGAAAGCAATGGCACATTTTTTTGTGTTTTGCATGCCACCAGGAATACCAAAACAGTGACTTTTCAATTAGAAACAACGGATTATTTTCATGAAGGACTGCAGATTTTCCTCTCCCTAACAACATGCACTGACCAAACATAACAGGCATTCATACTTCTGATAAGAGAATCACCCAATAAAAATTATAGGATAACATTAATGCAGTCATTAACAGTAGACCTTTCCTCTACTAAGGCAGCATAAATAAGCATATGGTATATCTCAGGGAGAATAGCAAATAGTCACATTCTTGAGATAGCATGCAATTTTCTGGCTTGTTTAATAAACTCTGAACTACATTTCAGGCAGGAGAAGACAAATGTCCAAGGGAAGAATGCATGGCTTCATTTTCCCAGAAATTTCTTTCTAAATAACAAAAAAAAAAAAAAAAATTGAATAAAACTAAGATTTAAAATTTGCTAAAGAGAACCAACCTGAGAGGTTGCCTGAGAGGAACTCTACCTATCCCAGAAAGCAGTCCTAGAAGTACTATTTAAACTAAGTGATGTGAGATTGTCTGCTTGTGTCCCACAGGACTCAGTGTGATGTTGCATTTGGTGGTCCCCACCAAGAAATGTAGGATACAAAAAAAAAATAGTCCTCCTGCATGGTAAAGGCTGCTTTTGTTCTTTCAAGACAATTTAGATATCCTCGGTTCAATCTTCTGGGATTCTCACAGCTTTGTGTACACCAACTGGTGTGAGGCAAATACAAAGAGTTTTCACAGTTTGCTTTGCTCTGTTTCTTATGCGACTCTCTGTTCCCTTCCTGAAAACAGCCAAGGTCCTCACCAGAAAACTTTTAACTGCCCATTCAAACTTCAGAAAAAAAACAAAACCAAAACATTTGGTTCTTATGGACTCACCACAACCTACAGGGAAACTGGCACCTGACAGCTGATTTAACAGCCTAAGGAGGACCAGTAAAGAAATCTAAATGAATAATGTGGGCAGGTCCTGATAAATTCACATAAATGCCTCTATTTAAAATAGTCTATGTTGACCAACATAGTAAGAAACTGGACCATCTGCCTCTTCAACAGCAGTGTCCCTTGGAAGATGGAGGTACAGATTAATTAGCTGTACTTTATGCAAAGTAGATTACAACAAATGAATCCTCCTTTATACAAATTCAATTGAAGAATTAAGTAAAGCTTTTTTACATTAATTGTTCACTAATTTTGCTTCACCTTATCTCTGCTTTGTTAAGTACTACTGCATCCTTCAGATTATTAATTTTAAAAATAAATCACAGAAAAAAATTTGCAGGGGCAAAATGGTATGAATGCTGGTAAACGGCTGAGGGTAATATGATTTGTGTCATTATTAGAGGATGTATGCTCACTAGCAGAAGCATTTTCACGACAAAGAAGACATTGAAATTCAGAAATGTTTAATAAAATGTAAACCTTATAATCTTCCAGGTATTTAGCCTGCTGCTAATTACTTCCAGGGGGCCTGGCACACATGTAAAAGAGCAATGGATATCAGCAGGGAGCGTTTGCTAACTCGAAAAGTTAGAAAGACCACTTTCCCCAGAGATAAATAGCTGTTAAATCTGTCAACTTAAGCCTTACTGCGTAACATCTAAAATAATCTCTTTCTCCTAACAGACAGCCTGTATGAGAATTAATGCAGTAGTAATCTGGTAGACAGCAAGTGGTAGGAATTTAAGAGATACAGGACCTCAACCAGCTCAGTCTGATCAATTGTTTTGGGAGGCTGCTGCCAAAAATGACTCTCTCACAAATGAAGGCATCATTTTCTCAGAATATCAGAATACTTTCAGCTAAAGGCTCAAGTGATGGAGCTTTGTCTGGCTATAAATTTGCTGGGAAATGATTTGTGCAATCTATTTTTGCAGCAATGGAGTATCCAGTGCTGTACACGCACCTGCAGACACACTCCCAAAGGAGCTTGCTGCTTCAAACACCTCGCTCAGATTAGTGGCAGCTCACAGAGTTGCAGTGCTTCAAGGTTATTAGTGCAAATGTGTATTCTTTAAATATAGTATACTGAATTTCTTCCCCAAATCAGTATTTTTGCCTTGACCAACCATATCAAGCAATCCCTTTAAACTGTGAGCTCTAAGCCTAAAGCTGCTTGTATCAGTGATGAGAGTAGGCCCAGCAGCAGGTCAGCATTCAGCTAACCCAGGTTTTCAGGTTATGAAGCTGAAGAACAGCGATGCAGTTTGGGATGGATACACATAAAATAAGCAGTGCTTACGGGGTCTTACAATAAGTGCTGTTCCCCAAAGGTTGCAATTCAGACCTCTGCAATGTCTAATCTAGACAAATGACCTAGTCAAAAAGAACCCCAAACACAACTGTAAACTAGCTGTGCTCGCTGACGTTGCACAACTAGCAGAGTGAAATGTGGAGGAGGCAAAAAAACCCCAAACAAACCAAAGAACGAGACCAAACCCAAACACAAGACCTAAGATTGGGGCCTCCTCCCTAACCTGGATGACATGACACATGAAATTACTGTTGACACATGTAAAAGCATTACATGTTAGTTTGAAGTAAATAACAGATAAATCTGATTAATTTTAAGCAGAAGGAATTAAAAGAGAATCTTGGGATAAAAGTAAATTTGTTGTTTAAGAAAAGCAAACAAACAAAAAAAAACCCCACAAACCAAAACAAACCCAAAACAAAACCAGTGCTACCTCCTCTACTTGACATGCTTACACTCATAGCTGGCTAGAATGGGAATGCATGTTCAGTGAAGTTAGAACAGGATTATTTAGTTCTCTAGCAAAGCCCAGGCAGAATATTGTGTCACCACCTTATAAAATGATATTAATATAGCACTTGAAAAGGTATTAGGAAAAGCAGAGAAGCTGATTCATGGACTAAAAAGTGTGAGCTTATAGGACCTAAGTTCACATAGCTTAGACAGAGGATATTTGAACAGGAATTTGAAGCACATATATATAACAGAAACCTTTAAAGTAAAAAGGCAAGTGCAACTAGCTTCTTTGAAAGAAAATACTTTAGGGACAATAATAAAAGCTAAAGAAAGTACACATTTAAACTAAAGTGAGAGACTCTGACGTAAAGAACACTGAGGAACAAAATACCTCTCCTTAGTCAAATGAAGTCTCACTCCACAACTTGTCAAGGACACAGAGGAAGGTACTTTCTAGTCACTGAATCTAGGTCACATGCTCTTTCATGCAAAAGGCAGAATCAAAAAAAAAAGATGGAAATAGTAATTAAGCAAAGCCCAGAAGTGTCCAGTTGTGCTGGGAGGAGCTCAGAAACCTTCTGCGCTTCAGGGAAGCTGCAGCTCTCTGCTTTGCCCTGCTGATTAATGTGGGGAGAGAGAGAAGACAGATATTTCTTTTCTTCCTCTAATTATTAGCACTATATCCTTCTGGGGCCAAAGGGCTTGGCAAGACTTTCCTGGGAAGTGCCTTGCCTCACCCAAACTTATGAGATGCAATTCTGAGGGGTACCGAGACAGGCCCAGAAACTCTTCTTTCCATTTGCCTCCTTTATGCCAGCACTAGGTACAGCTATAATCTAACTCAAAGCGAGTCCCTATCAGCTAAAATAAAGGAGTGCAACCTTCAAGTGCTCATTCATTTCTTTTAACCACCACTTTTCAACATTAAGGATTATTAACTTTAATGCCATTGGTGAGAAACTTTATTATGTTTTCAAGAAATTGCTTTAAATCAAAACTGCAGATAAGGCATTTTTCTCCACTCAGAATTACATGGTTGTGTTGGCAACCAGCAGGAATCCATTTGAGCAATAGAATTACCACCTCCTGGAGGTGAAAAATGGGACAAAAGCAGGAGGAGTGTCTCTTCTTAAAAGTCAAGTGAAAAAGGGCAAACCAGGAAGGAATGGAAGTCCCAGGAATGGGAAAAACCAATCTGATGTTGACTAAAGGCTTAGGGGAAATTGTCCTAACAAAGTAACAGCAGTATTGCACTGTGATTTTAAAGCAGAGCTGCAGAAATCAGCGACAAAGTAGACATCCCCTGCTCTTTCCATTCCAGTTACAGTCCAGGTTCTACACCTCTGGAAGGCTGGGAGGTCTTGGTGAAATCAGTAGTGCTACACCACTTGACATCATTAAATCGACCCCACGTTTCAATGGCAAAGAAGATATAGCAGTTCTGAGCATGAAAGTTCGCATGCTTACAACTTTTTTTCCTGTTTAAAAAAAGATTAAATAAATAAATAACCAACCAAGTAGCTAGATAGATAAATAAATAAATAATTAGAGCTACCCCTGTCTGAAATTATGCAAGAACTTTTTAGTGTCTGGAGTGCAATACATGGTTGGCTTCTAGAGTAAATAATCACGAGCATATGGAAATTTTAAAAAACAGTAATTCAATTCTGGGACCACTCTTCCTCCCTCAATTAACAAAAACTTTGTACAAGTGTGCTAAGGTCAGCAAAACATGATGGCTAAAACTTGTATAAGTGTTTTATCCTGGCAGCAAAAAAGGATCTTGCTTTTAAGTTGATGTTTTAAAGATTTAGCAAACTCACTCGCTGCTAGGTTGATCTTCTATCCTCTTAAAGCACACAAAGACTTTTTATCAGTCATAAACCCACTGAAAATGAAGATGCTTTAATGATGCTACCTGAACTGTGGTGCTCTGAAGATGGTGCAGCAGTATAGACCAGTAATATTTCTTCTCTGTGTAAATGTACAGCATGGTATAGGTAGCATGCACGGATAGTCACAAATCCCCAGCATTATGCCAGGATGACAGAGTACTTGTCTTTTTTTGTTCTTGTGCTGTAATTTATCTTTTAAAAAAATGGACTCAGGTTCTCCTGCATACCAGGAAAAGTGTCCAAGAGAATGTCATAATGGCATTACTGCTGCTAGAAAAGCTAATCTACTTTACACTGTCCTCCTTTATGAGGCACTGTCACTTCCCAGAAACAAAAGTAGCCGCATAACACTTGCTGAAAATAAGTTGTAAAACCCTGTCAGTTGCTCTGCAGAAAAATGCCAATTATATCACATGCTTTTCTTTCCTTAGCTTCCAATATATGTAATGTTTGATGAAAACTGTGCCATGGCCTCATTCAGGCCCACATGATACAGATGTTATGCAGAGAACATCTACGCAGTAATAAGGATCCAGGAGAACGGCCCTCCTGCAGCAACCAGGTACTTGCATAGATGATACCCAGAGACAGTCAGTACCATAATTCTGCTTAGCATACTATTTTCCTCTTCATTAATGTACAATGCTGAGTGTCACTTTAAGACTACAGGTACTTCAGCCTAAATTACCCGAGCAGCCTAATTATATTCTCAATTTGGTCTTCAATCAATTTTGGTTTTCATATTTCCCAAGCAAGACTTAGGAGATCTCAACAAACCTTGAAACTGACTACACTGAAAGTAAACTTCACCAATTAAAAAAATTCCAAATGCCAGATGGAAATTTCAAAAAGTTCAGTAAATACAGACTTGGTCATATGCAGACACCAGTATCTTCTCTATTTGTTTTTACCTATTTCTTTTCTAGACAGAACCTTTAATTCTCAGCTTTGTGGCATCCCAGTGGCAAAAATGACTTGTTCACAGAATAAGAATCCACCTGGGTTTGTTTTTTTGTTCATTCTCATTTCTCAAAAAAATAAATAACATCTTGCCATAAAATAAGTTTGTAAAGATTAAGAACAACCAAGGAATTTAGTCACAGGAAATTCATTCTTATAGAACATACAGACCACCTAGAAATTAATGTCTGAAATTCAGTCATCCTACACCAATGGACACTAATATCAGAAAAAGCTACATTACAACAATTATTGTTGTTAGTTTTTGGTTGTTTTTTTTCCTAAATGATTTCTCCTTATATTTTAATTGAACTCCAAACTCCTCAGTACCAAATGCTAGTTTTTCCTACTTCCACAAATTTCACACTGCTTAGTTTACAGATTTAAAATTATTATTTTAAAAATATTACCTGGTTAAGACTACATCTTCACCCCATGAACATCTGTTTAGAAGCAGAACAATGGGGGATAATTACTCAGGTACACGGAAAATTCCTTCTCTTTCAGTGTACAACAGAAATTGCTGGTTTTGAGAAATAATTATGAACAGACAAACCTAAGTTTATCAGCACTGTTCAGTTGATTCTGACCATAGGTCAGAGAGAAGCCAGTGGACTGCAGTAATGTATATCTCGATGTTCTTGAGGTCTGTGGTAATGGGTTGGACTTGATGATCTTTGAGGTCTCTTCCAACCTTGGTGATACTGTTCTAATACTTCCTTTTGTTTAAGTTTGATCAGAAGCATTCCTATCAGATTGCAATTTACATTACAAGAACACATCTGCCATAGAATCAGAGAATGGTAAGGTTGGAAGTGACCTCAAGGATCATCTAGTTCCATATTCTGCAAAACCAGACAATTCAATTTAATTTTCAATGTTTTATTTGACACCATGCTTTTCTAGATGTTTTCTTTAGGGACTTAAATTTTAGGGATCAGCAACGGGTTTGAAAGGATAATGTTAGTAGAGAACCTGAGCATGAACATACGTTACACAAGCACACACATGTGCACACTTCTTGTAATTGCTGTCATTTGGTTTCAAAACCATATTTCCTCTACCCAGATGCCAAAATAAATCCATAAATAGAAAGGGTAAGAGACATTAAAGTCCAGTGTCTAATTTGCCCTCTGTCAGAGTAAGCTCTTCCCTGTTAAGATTTCTCAACATTCCATTCAGGCTGCTGTAAATGACAAAAGGTCCTATGAAGGAATGTGAATCCACATCCCTATGTGTTCGACACATTTAAATCAGGTCATACAGACACTGTTATTAATTAGAAACACTGTTGAAGTAAAAACATTTTAAATAAACCCTGGGACTGAATGTTAAAGCTGTCATTTTTTTACATGGCCTCATGATTCAAGGATTAATGGACCTTAAAACAACCATAAAGCACCGAGGACTCTGTTCTGGTTTAGCAGAATAAGAATAGTTTTATTTCTGTTTCAGTCTGCCAGTCTTAAATTCATTGTGTGTCAGTGGGCACTGTAAACACTTTTAAGTATTTTGACATTGTGGTGTAAGATACTGCTCATCTGTTTCCTGCCTGACCTTCACCAGTTCTGTGCAGCTTTACAGAAACAGAAAAGAAAGCAAACTAATGAGAAAGAATATATATGTATAAAATGCACACACAATATCTGTATATGCAAAATACAACCATATAAAACTGGAAAAAAATATTTGAAATATTAGACTTTAATTTACCATAACTCTTTCACAGAACCTTTTTTTTCCCTCAACTACAACTTTCAATGTGTGTATTATATAGGTATAATGCAGAGGGGTTTGGAGTATTTGTGAGGCAGGAATCTTTCAGAAAAAGAAGTTGCAGTTTTCAAGTAAGATGAAGTATGTAGGTTACATTTCTAGAAGGCAAAGAAGATGAAGTAATCACTACCATTTAACAAAAAAAATTATACTAATATGAAGATGCTCAGAAGGCTGGAGTAGCTCTGCTATGAGGAGAGGCTGAGAGATTTGGGGTTCTGCAGCCTTGAGAAGAGAAGGCTTCAATGAGACCTTATAGTAGCCTTCCAGTATCTGAGGGGGGCTACAGGTAGCCTGGGGAGGGATTATTTACAAGGTCTTGCAATGACAGCACAAAGTGAAATGGGTTTAAACTGGCAGAGGGGAGATTTAAACTGGATGTTAGGAGGAAGTTCTTTGCAGTGAGGGTGGTGAGACACTGGAACAGGTTGCCCAGGGACGTTGTGGCTGCTCCCTCCCTGGAGGTGTTCAAGGCCAGGTTGGAGGAGGCTTTGAGTGAGCTGTACTAGTGGGAGGTGTCCCTGCCTATGGCAGGGGGTTGGAACGAGATGATCTTTGAGGTCCCTTCCAACCTTGCCATTCTATGATTCTATATTTAGCAGTATAATCATGATGGTTCCTGGAATGGGCACTTATGAGTGGATACAGCAATGGGATACTGATCTACACAAACTAATGACTGATAATCAGGAAAAAAAAAATATTATTTTTATCTATTTTTAACCTTATCCAGTCACAGGATCACAGGATGTTTGGTTGGAAGGGACTGTTGTGGTAGGTCTGAATAGGACAAAATAGTCCTATACATTTCCTGGCTTGCCCAGATATGTTTTTCTGGTCTCCCTCCTTCCGTTTTGGGGAGAAGCAACCACAGGAATGAGGACAAAGAGCCTGGAGCCACTGAGTCTAGGTACTCTGTCTTGCGAAGACTTTTTTTGCTCCTATTTACATCTCGTGGTAAACAAGGTACATAAGGTACACACACTTGGCTTGTGCGTGCCTCGTGCAGGGCCTATGTTTTCCCAAAGTTGGGTAAAGCAAGTCTATGGTTTCATCTAATATGGTCAAGCTCAGCTAACTGCCAATTCTGATTGGTTGTTCTGTGTCTAAAGGCCCATTAGTCTCAGGTTGTATTATAAAAGGAGATGAGCAGGTGACACAACATGCTCTGCCCTTGTATTCATGCTTCTTTGCTTGCCTGCTGCCATTCTGCCTTGCTGTCTTATTGCATCTTGAACTGCTTGGAAACTGTCTGCCTCGAGTTTACCATGAACAGGCTCTAAATGCCTCCATGCAATTGGCCTGCATAGCCAGCGTGACATAGTGCTGAGACTGCACATGGCAAGACATCCTGCCTGCACCTGAAAGCATCCTGCCAAGACGGGAAGTCCTGGAGATACACAGATCATCCAGAGGAGCCAGGACCAGGCCAGAGATCATCTGCCTCCTTTCCCCAGCACCCTGCAAAGTCTGGAAAGAATCAGAAGCCTTAGCAGCTGACAAGACAATGACAGAATTCCCTGAAAACATTCAGGGTACTGCGTGAAGTTGTAGCGAGCCCCACAAGTCAGGAGATAATTTTTGTGAGTAAACACTTAAAGCCTCTTGTAATTCACCAATTGCCTTCTACCATAAACAGGAAGGAGCTCCTTGAGTCTAGTAGACAAGCAGTGTAATTAACCACAAGCAGTATACTGACCACAAGAACTTTCTCTTCCAGTTCAATTGAGTTAATGTTTATATTATTGATAGTTATTTCTTAAACATTCTAGGTCCTCTGTATAATGTTTCCATAACCATGCAAAGACTCAATTATTATTAAAAACAGTGGTTGGGTGGGGCAAGACTCCTAAATGCCAAAATTAATAAACAATATTAATTTTGAAAAAAATACCATTACAGAATTGATTCATTACCTCTCCATTACAAAGACCCAAAGAGATCACTGAGTCCAACCCCTCTGCCAGAGCAGGACCATACAATCTAGCTCAGGTCACAGAGGAACCCAGACACACAGACCTTGAAAGTCTCCAGAGAAGTAGACTCCACAATATCTCTGGGGAGCCTGTTCCAGTGCTCTGTGACTCTTACAGTAAAGAAGTTCCACCTTGTGTTGAGGTGGAACCTGATGCAAAGCTCAGACTTTCTGTGGCTGAAAGATCAGACCAACAAAACTGGACTCTTGGGCAGTTTTAAATTCCAGCTCTTTTCCTAACAGCTGACTTTCTGTCTGCCCTTAAAAATGGTGCTTGACCAGGTTTTACTTCAGTCACACAACTGCAAAAGCAAGAACAAAAGGCAACTTCGTTCAGAGCAAATGTAGCATGTGAGTGAAGCTTACCTTGGTACATAAAGTACACATTAATTTTCACTATTTTCTAGTATATATAATGCCCTCTCAAGGCTGCTTGTCAGCTTGGAACTCTAGTGCACCAGCCTAAGAGAACTTAGTTTCATTAATTCTTTGACTGACTCCTTTCCCAGAGGTTTTACTGCCACCTATTTCAAAGGTTACCTGGCTACCAACTTATTTAGCTAACTTCTCACAAGAGAACATCAGAAAATAAAAAGAAATAACCAAATGGGATTAGGTAGAAACATTACAGCTATTAGAATAACATACCACAGATGTTTGTTGGTTAACATGATGGGGACCTACATTTTATCTCCAGAGTCCATACTTGTCACCCAAAATAATTTTTTGTCACTTGTTTAGAAATAATGTGGACTCCCATTACAAAGAACATAATAAATACTTTTCATTCATAATCCAAAGGAATTTAATTTTCAACATTAGAAAAGAGACAAATTGTTTGAGAGTAAACTAATAACTTGTTTTTCAAAGCAATCTTAGTATTGATGATTTACTTGTACTTGGATCTTTTTTCTCTATGAATCTACCTATCAATGTAACTTTTGCAATAAACAGCATTTTAAAATTATCACATAGAAAAAACTATCAAGCACCAAATCAGAAAAAAATAGAATTTTGAAAGTGATAATTAAATTTATGAAGCAATTCTGCTAGACTCAGAGGCTTGCTGCTTGACATGCCAGCAAATTTTAGGGTGTATACTTGCCATGCAGGTGAACCTCTCTGTGTGGCATTAAAAGGTGGGAGAAGGGCTGAAAGCAACAAAGGCTACACAATTACAGCCATGTGCATAACACATGTACTTTGGACTTAAGCTTGTTTGCATGACTAATAGAGATAATATTGAATGTCTTTTCTCATCATTTCTTTTTTTTGGCTCAGTGCCTTTTTTGCTACCTCCAAGAGCTGTTAATTTTGTTCACTGCTGAGCAAAAGTCAAAGTCAGAGTCTAAACAGCTTGTAATGAGTTTTCAATGGCCCATCTCACTGAAATTGAGGGCAAAGGAGCAGCAGACTTAGACACTGTCAGCCCTCTGAATTTATTATTGAGGGAGCTACGCGCTGGGTAGAACGTACATAGAGGAGGGGCTGAGGATTCTATCAGTTTTGCATTAAGTCTTTAACACAGATGTGTGTTACTTCTGTAAACACCTTGACAACAAAGATAAACACACAGAAAACAATCTAATGTACCTCAATTAACTGCACAGTAGGTTGGTAGCTATGTTGCAGTAAGTTTATTTGGCAGACAGTAATGGAAGTTTTAAGTGTGACTCCAGAAAAGTGATTAATACTTGCCTAAATACCATGAAGTCACAACAAAACCAGAGGTTAAAGGGTGTTTAGTGCTGGTAAGGAGAGTCACTGATAATTTTGTGAGTCCTTAGTGACCATTTCTACAGGCTGCACAAAAGGGTTACCCTGCACCTGCACAGCCACAGTGCCGATGCTTGTGGGGCCATCAGACCCTACTCACTGAAACTGGGCTTTTGAATTTTCTGCAGTTCTGCCTCTTCAGTTGAACACATGAACAGATTTCACGAACCTCTACAAAAGCTATACACTTCTTGGGTCTTCTGCTTCACATTTTAATTGAGAGGGTTTTGTTTATTAGTGTTGTTACAGACTGTGAATCCTACTGCCTCATCTTTACTGACTCTGAAAAATTACAGATGTGAGCTGATCTAGCAGCTCTGCCATTTCAAATAAAAGTTAAACCCCCTCCTACTATGGCTTCTAAACCCAGGAAAGAGTTCTCAAAAGAGAACTTTTGTATTTATAGCCACAATTTGTTCTTTTACCTGGAAGCACGTACTTAAGTTCATGTTACGAAGGAAGTCAAGCTTTATGGGTAGATTGGAAAAAAATAGCGCTGTAAGGTATTTCAAATCTATCTGAAGGAGCAATCCCAGAAGAAAATGGATACAAGAGCAACACAAAAAAGTGAGTGAGGTGGTACATCATCAATAAGCTACTGATTCTTATTTGGGATGATCTGAAAATGCACTTCCAGTTTCACACATTGTAAAGTCTGTTACCTCAACCTCTCACCAGTCAAGCTTCCTGTCTCAGCACAAATACTCCACATTGTATATACTCACACTTCACCTATCTTTCCCTTTTCCCTTACAATTACATGCCCATCAATAACTATGTTTCTGCAATATTTTATGCTACTTTTTCATGCATCACTACTTATGTAGGGAACAGCACTGAGAAGAAGTTAGCAATAAAAAAAGGAAAGGTTTTGTTTGGTTTGATGTCATTTGGTTTAGTGCCAGCAAAGAAACACCTCCAAATCACATAAATGTCTGATCCAACATCAGCATTACTATGTTCCAGTCTAACAATATTACATAAAACATGCTCCCTACCATTAACAGTAAGTTTTACCTATTATAAAATCTGTAGTCATGTAATCCATTCTATGATTCTATGTATTGTAAAAATTGTTTACTTTTTTTTTTTTTTTTGGTCAGACAATACTAAAGATATACAGTCTGCAGTTTTTCACATGGTCCACCAAAAGTCTGAATTTTCCTCTGGCATGTCTGTGAGAAAGAAATTTGTCATAGAAAAGATTAACAAGTATTCAGGTGAAACTGGAGCCCACGGTATAGCTTTTGCTCTCAAGTATAACTCCAAAGGTTACCTTATTTTCCATTAAGTTGAAGCAAAGACTTTCAAATTCAGTGCAACACACAACAATGCACTCTGAAGTCCAGGTTCATGTGCAGAGAAGGCTGGACAATCTTGATTCCTAGCATGCTGTCAGCAAGCCACAATTTATCTAGTCCCCATATGTAAAGTGTAATACCAATGTTGTTACTTGTTTGCTGTAGAAATGTGCTCTACTACTGTGTTTGGTTTTTTTTTTTTCAAAAAAGAAAAAAGGCCAAGTGAATTTCTTGAACTCCCTAACAATGTGCTGTCCATATTCAGACGCAAGAAGAGAATGAAATGTCTTTTAAGAAGATAAATTAGCAACATGAAGATGACAAGAAAAATTTGCACCGTGTCATTCAATATTGCACAAAAGCACAAGCTAGAATTATATGAAGTTAGTAATACATGGGTAGAAAATCACATGATTTAGTATAACTTGCTGGGCATATATTCAGCTCCTCTGTGTTTAGTATTATTGACAAGCATGATATGCAGGTAATTGATGTTTAAATGCAAATGAATGAGAACACTATATCACTAGCAACAGAATTCACTGTGGAGATACCACTGCACTGAGAACAAGTGGATAGAATATGTAGCAGCAAACAGCAAAATATCCACAAAAGGTACTCAAAAACACAATAAGAAGGTAAATTAAAACTTAACTGAAAGAAAAATATTTTACAGTGTTGCTAACTCTTTCCAAACAGATTGTCAGCCTACATCTTTACATTAAATCTCTTAACTTTTGTAAACAAGTATTCTGTAAGAAACCATACAAGTAGTTTACTTTTACATTCAAATTCTTTTACTGGCAAAAATAACGTGTAAGATGTATTTGGTAGTGCCAGATAAAAGGGTTTGTATAGTTTGAGAGGAATGTCACATCCATCCTCTTTTGCCTATGCATCACATAATAGCCTGTTTTATATAGGACATAAGACCTTTTCCAAAAGGGCTTTAAATGAATAATGTACTACAGAGTTGTGTATGTCATCACGTATAATAGAAGAGTCACTTGCACCATGTATTAGGATAGATCTCCTCTGCAATTCTATCATCACATAAAACACCTTCCAAAATTGTCATAGTCAGGGCAGACCAGGCATTTCAATTTTTCACAGCACCGTTTGCAGTTTTCCTTCCTCTCACGTTAAGTATTGTCAATAGGACTTCAGGTACTTGTGCACACCATTTAGCAGAGAAAGTGAAGTGCAGAACAGCAAATCATTTCAACAGCAGCTGTCCACTTCTCTATCTTCCCAAGGATGCTAATTTGGATTGTGCAGCCTACTCCACAACAACATTTATTTCCCATCCATACTAAAGTGCAAGCAAAGTGCAACATATTACTCCAAATGATTCCAGCATCTCAAACAGTGAGAAGGGATATGTCCTTGGATCACCACAAATCAAGGGGGGCATGCAGTTGCCTTCTTCTCAAAGTCTAACACCTCCAGCTTTCCAAGCAGAAACTAAAACACTGTTTCTATGTTGAAAACCAAGAGGCAAAAAGCTCAGCCTCACACTTGCATTTCAATGTTATACCTACGTCAAACAGCTCCATTTTTTTCCATGGAACAGTGAACATTTATACAATCATTAAAAGCTCATCTTGCACCATATTTTTATCCTTCTCAGTTTTAATACATTTTTATAATTGCATTGAGGATATTCTAACCCTGTTTTTAGTGCAACGATAAAATTTATGAACCATGACAAACGTATCATACCAAAGACCACCCGAAGAATAACAATGTGCACGTCAATAGAAGGAACCTGGGCTTTTGCTTCCAAGAAGTTTAGGATTTGAGGAGGGAGGATGTAAAATGCTTAAGATAGTATTCCCTTGATAACCATGAAATGGTAACAAGATCCCACTTTCATTTTTCTAAGCAATATGGAATGTGGTGTTGTAAAAGACAAATTTTTTTGCAAACGTGCAGTGGAGACAAATTTAGTTGTAATGAGATTTGAAATTTAACCAAAAAAAAAAAAATCATCAAGTTCAACTGCAGATTTCACTGATTTCATCATCGCTCTTTCTGGATAACAAATGTCAGGTCTAATTACCTTACAGCTCTTGCTGTGCAAGACCTATTACTGAGCCTATTTGCAATATTCCTTTTTTCACCTGTGCAAATTTCTGCGTGGTCCTGAATTAGCTTGTTAAAGATAATATTCTCAGAAAGCAAATTGTTTTCAATTAGAAAACCTTAGAACCAAATCTTGTTTTCACTTCATCCTATCAAAGAGAAACACAGAGAGTCACTAAAAAACACACAAGAGAACTCCTGAAGTTCACCAAATGTGATGGTGTTTAAAATAAGCATTTTCTAGTTGCCTATGGTGTGTATTTGAGTGTGTGTTTATTTATGGAGGTGCCCTGATGTTTCATAATACAATGGCATAGTTTTCTTTAATAAATCATGAAAATGAGGGTTTGGGAAAATCTATTTCAAAACTTAAAAAGTTCCCAGATAATTCCTTGTCTTCTCAAAATGAGAAGAGAGGGGGGAGAACAGGAACGAAGAGAGGGGGGAGAACAGGAACGAAGAGAGGGGG
>VWZE01010457.1:586948-613975 GCA_013396675.1 Eubucco bourcierii
TTTTTTAAAAAAAAAAAAAAAGAAAACAGATATTGTGACAAAATGGATTGAAAAGGTATTGCAGATACAAGAATACATAAATGAAATGCATCCCACTGGAAAAGCTTTTTTGCTCACATTGTCATTTACAGCTTCTGAATTAATAGACCAAGAAAGGCACCACAGGCACCAACAAAATGCAGTAAAACCATTGGCAGCCAGTGGTGTCTCAAAGTTTAATTCCCCCGGGGAGAAAAGGACACTGCCTAATCTGTATTCAGTCCTGACATTGTCCACATCTGATATGGAACATTAGCTACTAACTCTCTCAATAGACTAGTGTCCTTCAGTTTATATTACTTTATGTTAATAGTAGAAAAATTACACACAACATCATTTATCATTGTTATACTGTACTATACAACCCATAGCTTATTTTAATATATTTATTTACCCCTAAGAGGTACAGAAATTTAAACATATATCTCTAAATCTCTATAAATTTAAACTTACAGTGCTAGAACCAGTGCAGAGCTGCAAAACTGATCTCTCCCTTAAAAAAGCATTTTAATTGCACATATAATCTAGCGAGGGATCACAATGCTTTAATATGAGAAAAATCACATGATTTGTCTTATAAATCTTACAGAATCAGTACACAACACAATGTTGCACCTTAATCATAATTTATCTGCTGATTTTTAAATTGTTTTTTTCCAGTTCCACTAAAAGCAGCAGCTCTCTTGTTCTGTTTTCACATCCTTCTCCTTCAGCTATCTGCCCTTATGTTATATACCTAGAGTTTAGGTAGGAAAGCTCAGCCTCCCTTTTAAAGTAAAAACCAATGCTGTTCATGGATAAACAAAGAACTGGGATTCCATTTTTTTTCTTGGTCACAATCTACTTCTCAATGCATCTAAAGTTCAATTAGCCTGTTTAAAAACACTCCTGCAGTCAGTGATGTGTGCTGTTTATCAGGACTATCCAGAAGTAAATAAATAAATAACAATATGAAAACACAGCAACAATGAAAAAGAGAAGAGAGAAATCTATATTCTGTTAAATGTATATTACTTCAGGTTTTAAAAGTCAAGATGGCAAAAAGCTTATTAATGATTGATCTATGTTGGAGATCCACCACGCTAAATTTTTACCCAACCATACTAAACTACTGATAGTAATTGTTACATAAAAATCACTTTTATATATATATATATATATAAAGAAATAATTCAGACTGCTTTTATTTCATTTCATATAGAAATGTGCATCTTAAAGGCTCAAATAATAGGAAGTGTAACATGTAGTCATAAATCAAATTTTTCCCAAGGGTTGATACTCTTCTCACTATAAGATTCCATCTTATTTCCAAGTTGAATTCATGCACCTTCAGCCTGGACCTTAATCCGTCTGAATTCTGCATTTCCTCTATTGTACTTCAGTGCTCTAGAATAACTTGGTACAGTCTACCCAGTTTTAGAACAATTACTCCAGATGAAATGGAAGTTAAGCAGCATGACTGACAGGATGGTGAACATTCATTGGTTAAGTAGTGAAGCCAAGGGATGTTTTTGCTCAGCTGCCCTGAAAACAAAAAGAAGCAAAATCCCCATGCATTTATTAAGAACACCATAGCCTGTCTCTACAAATACTGAAGTAGGGATTTCAGATGGTTTCAGATAGATTTACTGAGCAAGAACACTCAAATATTTCCCAGACAGAAACTATGTCCAGATCCTGGCATCCTGTTGAATACTGCAGTATTTGTCAAAAAAAACAAGAGCAAAGCTTCCTTGTGGCAAGGAAAGAGGGTTATGAAGGGATCTCTTCCGTCATAAAACACAAGAAAGATCAGATCCTTAAACAGTCAGTTTTTCCATTTCACACCAGTTTTTCCCCAAGTAAGAGCACAGTGATAAATTCAGTATTTGACCTTTGATTTTGTAGGGCGGCAACAAAATAATATATTCCATCCACCAATATTTTTAAGTTATTGTAAAGTGAAGAGTCATGTCCACAGTCAAGATTGTTCTGAACATTTTTCTAGCTAAAAAGTAACTTAAGTCACACTTGAATAATGTCTGTTCATGACAAAAACAAAACAACAAAAAAACAACCAAGCAAACAACACCACCACAATAATCCAAAGCTAAAAGAGACTTAAAGAGGAGAATTTGGACATAAATGTAACCACAACTGCAGTTGTTCACATTCACAAATGTGAACAACTTTCCACTGGTGGTGTTCATTTATTATTTGTACCACAACTATTACAATGAAAAAAACAAAAAAACAAAACAAACAAAAAAAAAAAACCCAACCTTCCTCTCTATCAGGATTCAAAGATCTGGGATCTGGAGAAGAATTAGTCATTTTAGACTATGGTACTGTAGCAAAATGAAGGCAGACAAGCGGGTAGATAGACGTTCTTGCTTGCGCATTCATTAAGATCATCTCCTGACCCTAGTACCACTAAGGAAAAGGCAACAGCTGTTTCCAGTATCAGTAGTAAGAATGATGGAAGTGAATTAATCCACAGATGGAGACCAGCACCTGAAGGGACTAGTCTGGTGAGCAACAACAGTCTTTGCCTGAGAAACGTATTTAAATGTTACCATATGGAGTGCTAACAGAAGACAGAGGGGAATGAAAAACTCTGCACATTGTGTGATTGCCACAAAAGCTTAAGTATCCTGTTATTGATAAGGGTAACAAAAAGCCTGTCTGCCTAGGAATTTCTGATTTAGAATTCATAAGCTATCCAATTGGTTAAGATGATTAAATTAGTGAACTACACAGAAAGATTCCACCCAAATGAACCAGTGTAAAATGAGATCGCCAAGAGAGCAGAACTTACAGATGCAAAAGACCGATTAAGCTCTGAATCAATTCCCCCTGCGTGATGTATTTTTCAGACTGAGGATGCATCAGCTGTTAAGCTAAAGACACTTCATGTTAGTCAAAAGGCTGAAAAGCTGCAATCATGTTTTATTAAAGCAACTACACATAGTGGGCTGGGCTGAGGGAGGGTAGTGGAGTGCCAAAACCCAAGAACAGTTACTATAATGTCTCTGAAATCTTACGGGTACCATTTTGCAGTTCAGACACCAGCATGTAACTGTTCAGCTTTACTTGAATCTATTTGCCACACACAGCTTCAGGGTCTTTTTGGAATAACAGATGAGAAGAAATAGAGCTGCCCTATCAGAAATGCTAAAAAATAAAGGTCAAATATATTAACAAACATATTAGAAAATATTTGGAGAACACTGGCCAGTTTAACCTCTCCCTTATGAACCATAAAACTCACTAAAATAAGGAAAACAAATGCTTGCAGTCAGAAAGTCTGTGTCCTGCTGCACCAAGGGCTGTGTACAGCCAGTATTGCACCAGGGCAAAGAAGAAACTGCTCTTCACCACTCCAACTGCCAGCTGGGGCAGAACTTGACAATTTTCAGTCTGCCAGTTGACAGCAGGTTACCGTACCTCTGAGACCTCCTCTCAGCATTTTGTCACAGCAAGAAATTCCAGATTAAATGGACAGGTATGAGTATCCGCTTCTGAGAACAGGTATCTGTATAAGTGCCCACGCTGCACATACTCCTTCCTCACATTCTTTCATCTAGTTTTATTCAGCATAAGCAACTGTAAGTAAGCCTGTAACAACCGTGTTCATGTTGCAGAACAAATCAGAGGTTTACCTTGATTTCTGCTCCCTGAAGTGTGCCCCCAGGGTATCAGCTCTGGGATCATCAGATTAAGAAGTAAGAGTGTGTACAACTCTACTTCTAAGGTTTTTTTAGTGTTTACGTAAAAATTCCCACGTTTTAAAGTAGTTTTAGAACTCAGTTGTCAATAGATCGCTAAACTGAGACTCAGAGAAATCACACTTCAGGCCATTCAGACAGACTTAACAGTGAAGGAAAGGGTTTACCTACTTTAAAGGTACTTTTACATTTCAATAGGTTAAAAAAGGCTTCACTCCAAAATGAAATTTTGCAGGTCATTTACTGATTATGATTAAATCACCTTCATTTATTACCAGACAGAAAAAATAAGCCACTGTACTCAACACGGGAGGTAATCTTAACCGCTTAGCAATTTATTCAAACACTCAGAAGTTAAAATCATTTCTGGCCCGTTCATTCATTAATGAGGGCAGATGAATGGCAGTTTGAAATATTATTTAAAAGTCTTTGAAATATAATTCCTTGTTGATGCGGGTCAAAGAGGCTTCTCTGTTTACATATTTAAACCTGTACGATATGAAGATAGATATATTTCAAGCTGGGATTCTGGGAGGAGATTCAGCTACTGGGATAAAATAAATACTACATAAATACACAGAATTTTCCCTGCCCTATTTTCTTCACGGTGTCTATGTGGCTTCTACTAACAGTGAACAAATACAGCCAAGGAGGCAGAAGGCAGCTGTTGTACAAAGCCAAGTAAACATCAATAATGCAACACTGCCTTTTCAAGGAGCACTTTTTCCAATTGTTTCCTATAATTTTGGAGAATCCTTTTTCTCCATTCCCAAGTCTATCCCACTCCTTTCATGTGGACTCTGTAACAGGTGCTTCCATGAGGAGATTTGGATGCTGCAAAGTACTTTTACAAACTGGTTTGCCCTTGTCAGATGGTGCCAATTTGTTTCCCCCTGTCTTGCTAACAAACAGGAAGCATGCTAGCATCATTTCAGAGCATCTCCTCTCTTGTATGAGGGCAGGGAGGCAGTGTAAGTACACCAACTATGTCTCTTTAATTAGGTCATTAATCACCATCTTTTACTGCTCTCAAGACTTTTTTTTTTAAACCCCATATGCTTAAGCTTTAGAAAGATGTTCTTCTCAGTTCTGAAAACAAGCAAACACTTTTACCATTCCTATCAGAACAATAATCCACATTTAGCTATGTTTACTCTTCCATGCATATATTTTCATCAGTGCAATTCCCCTCCAAACCTCTCTTCACTGGTGTCCAAGAACAGGTCACAGAACTCCTTCCCCATCCCCCGTGGTTCTCATCTGTAATGATGTAAATCCCAAGCAACTTATTTACATCAGTGAGGTCACTCAGAGGCCACAGAGAACTCTGGTATCCTTCTTTCTTCATTCATTACTTAACCTTTTTTTAACAAAACAACAGGTGCTGTAAACTGAGCTGTATGCAGCAGAACTCAGGTTCCAAAATCATATGCAGAAATGTGACATTAGAAAAAGTCTGCACAGAAACCGTGCTAAGACACTCACATTGGCTCATGGGAAGTAAAATGCCTTCTAACCAGATAACAAGACTGAAAGGGAGCATTCAATTTTCTATATGTAAGCCATATAACACAGATCACCAAATTTTACTCAGTCTCTTCTCACACATGTCTAAGGTGTATATATAAGTAAATTTTGTCAGTGATGTTGGTTTGCAATTTTGGTAATTTTATATCCACTGGCTTAACTCTTCTCTAGTCTGCCACCAAATTCCAACTAGCATTTGAAATAATTTGACCTGTTTATTTATAGGGTAGATGTTTGTCCCTCATCCTTTTTTCATTCAAAACAGAGCTTTCTTTCTAAAGATATATATTGAATAGATCTTGCCTGACCTATGGATTAACCAGAATTTAAATATTGTGTTATTTCAACAGGCACTTCTAATACTTGTGTCTCCTGCCATGAGATGTAATTAGGGAAAATTAATTTACATGGGGACCTCTGAAGCTTTATCTTCTTCCCCACTGCTCTTTAGACTGGACAATATTCAAACGTAATCCCTTCTGTTCCAACTCTAACAGCACTAGCATCTCTAAAGTACCTCAGAGCAGAAAACATCACCCAGTATTGAGATAGTTCACATCTGTGACATATTCCAGTAAAACTGTATTGCAGCAGTCAGCCTCAATAGCTTTATCATTGTTAACAAAACCAATTGGAAATACACTGAACATCTTGCCTCGTGACTTAAAGCAGTCCCTAACTATATTAGAGATGCAAGCCAGCGCTCCAGGACAGATTATCTCCCTCTGAGTCTCTGATGCACCTTCACTGTTTGTAAATGCAGCTGGTACTCGCTGTTGTCAGGTAGGATAATAAACGAGGTACACCTCAGTTCACATCCTTTGTATCAGTTTTCATGTTATGTCCTTAACCTCCACCATCCTTTCCTTTTCAACATTGATTTTGATTTGGAGGCCACATGCTAATATTCAGCATCAGGGCAAGATTTTTAAACTCAGCTTTAGAAATCCTTTTGCAGCCTGCAATAAAAAGTGTTCAGCCTGCAGGACAGCCTTTAGAATTCCTGTTGCAAAGGTTATCTGCAGACAGAAAGGAAGAAACACTTTGAATCATCTGAGTGGTAAATGCAGTCCACTTTTTGCAGCTGAATTTTGAGGATTTTCCCTGTGAAACAAAGACCAGGGCAGACTATGGGGATGAGTTACAGAAGTATGTTCTATTTAACTCAACAGTGTCAGGCATATAACGTGCCCTTTATATCTATAGTTTATTTTAACACATATCAAGAAGACAGAAAATTAGTGATCAGTGTAGAAGGGAGCATGAGGTTTCATAATAAATTCATGTAGGAAGACTTGGATTTCAATGATGAAATGAACATGAATCTTAAAAATTGTCTGTCTTTATGAAACAGATGAAAATTATTGCAGTATATAACTTTTTGGTGACATTTTACTGCAAAGGGCATATTGTTACAAAATTTAGCAATGATGTAGCTAAGAGAAATACTGCAGGGATAGATAAGATTATTTATGTAATATGATAAAACATGAAACATGGATGTATTTGAGTCATCGAGTTGCAGCAGAGTGAGGAAAATACTTTGCCCTGCTCTTAAGTGAACCCTACTGTTAAATCAAGGAGCAACATGAACGGAACTCATCGGTAGTTGAGTTTTCACGACGGTAGTCAAATTCAGTCCACCTAGCTGTGCTCTTGTGTTCAGAAAGCCAGTGGAAAGAAGAAAAGGAAATGATAGATAAAGTACAAGAAAGGTTCAGAGAACTTTACTTGAGTATCCACTTTAGGAGTGGGTCTTATTCCAAAACACAAACCACTCCTGCACAAGCGTGCATGAGTAATTAGATGAAAAAGTCACCTGCTGAAACAGGTCAAAAACAAAGTCTCTAAGTGGTAACATTGCAGCATAGAACTGGTGGAAGATTGTTGTGAAGTAATTTTGCTCCCCAAGCCTGAGCTAACTGAAACTCACAATCCCAGAAGTGGTCCTGTCTTAATATTTCTGGAGGCCTGGAACAAGAAATATCCCAGAATCTGAATTGAAGAGGTAAGGAACACATACATTAATTGACTTACAGATACACAAGAGTAACTCCTAAGAAATAAACACTAGAGTACAGAAAGTCCAAAGTTAACAGGAGCAAACATTTGGCAGAAATACAGAACCTGTATTTCCAAAATTCATTGACCTGATAATTACATATATATATATATATATATATATATATATATCCCACACATGAAAACCAGACAGGCATAAACATAGGCAGACTCAGCTGGTCATATTTCTCTAATGCAAACGTAATAGAGAAAATAGATTTTCACACAAAACTAAGGTCAAAATGAGGTTTATCTTGGAACTAAAATTTTAGTCTTACCTAAGAAAATATTTTCCCCATCTGTAAGTTTTCAATATGAGTCTCACTAGAATCACATAACTGAATTCAGATACAAATTATTTGCTATCCTTAATTAATAGAACATATATTCGATCTTTGTCTTTTGCTTTTGTTTCTCTTTCCTTGTCTTTCCTTCCTACCTTGCCAGGATAAACCATTCTGTTACATTTGCAAGCTTTAACTCTAATGCATACCACTGTAATTTCCTTTAAACAACTAAAAAGAGAGTGAGGGAAAGAAAAACAGTGAGAACCACCTGCAAACTATTAGAAATTCTAAACCCACCCACACAGCCTGTAAGCTATAAGCAAATGAAAGCAAGATTAAAAAAAAAAAAAAAAAAAGGCAGTGGTTTTTTTTCCCTCCAAAAATAATGTGCAATAATATTTTTTAACAATTTTTGGTTGTATTCAAGCAACAATTTCAATTTCCTTCTTTGGAAAGAATTTATTCCTGTTATCTGAGATGTTTATGATGGGATAAACCTCTACTGGATGAAGATCCCCTCATCTTTGTAGTCTGCCAACCACACTCCTCAATAAAGAGAGCCATGGAATTTATGATTTTCCTGAATGGCTGATTTTCATTTCATTATCACACTGATATTTTTGTTGCCTCTCATATCAAAGAGGTTATCGTTTCTTGAATACAACTAGAGAAACTGGTCAGACAAAACTGGTTGTTCTATTTTTCTTAGACTTGAGAAATCTCTGCTGTCCAACAAAGACTGACATGCAATTTCCACTGCATAAAGGGATTTATGATGTGGTTTTGTGCAGTTTTGGGACACAATTAATAGTGAAGCTTCTGATTCAAATGCTCTGTAGCAGCACACAGTCTCAAGTTGTGCTGAGGGAGGTATAGGCTGGATATTAGAAGGAAGTTCTTCACAGAGGGAGGGATTTGCCATTGGAATGGGCTGCCCAGGGAGGTGGAGTCACCATCCCTGGAGGTGTTCAAGGAAAGACCGGATGGGGCACTGAGTGCCATGGTCTAGTTGATTGGCTAGGGCTGAGTGCTAGGTTGGCCTGGATGATCTTCTGGAGCCCCCAGCACAAGGAGGACATGGAACTGTTGGAGCGGGTCCAGAGGAGGCCACGAAGATGATCAGAGGGCTGCAGCAGTTCTGCTATGAGAACAGGCTGCAAGAGTTAGGGCTCTGCAGCCTGCAGAAGAGAAGGCTTCAAGGAGACCTTAGAGTAGCCTTCCAGTATCTGAAGGGGGCCTATGGGAAGGCTGGAAGGGGGACTATTGACCTTGTCTTGTAATGACAAAACAAGGGGCAATGGGTTTAAACTAGCAGAGGGGAGATTTAGACCTCATGTTAGGAGGAAGTTCTTTCTAGTGAGGGTGGTGAGACACTGGAACAGGTTGCCCAAAGAGGTTGTGGCTGCTCCCTCCCTGGAGGTGTTCAAGGCCAGGTTGGAGGAGGCTTTGAGTGAGCTGTACTAGTGGGAGGTGTCCCTGCCTACAGCAGGGGGTTGGAACTAGATGATCCTTGAGGTCCCTTCCAACCTTACCATTCTATGATTCTATGATCTTGGAGGTCTCTTCCAACCTGGTTGATTCTATAATTCTATGATTATCTACCTGTAACCAGTCATTTACACACTATGTTAATGCATTGGTCCTTACTTAAAATAAATATGTATAAATAAAAGAAACTGTTATACACATATACACATGTGTATATATGTATTTATGTGTATAGACAGCATATATGCATGGACATATGCACAGATACATATATGTATGAAAATAAATTTTATAGGAAAGACAATTAAAGTAAGGTTTCCTACAATTTTGGCACAAGTGTACTTTTAGCCCCCATAACTTCTTGGGTGCAAGGAAACTTTTTGTAGGATTTGCCCCCATTGTACTTTCCTCTCTATCACCTCCCCTCACTGAGAAGATTTTCTACTAGGTTGGCATCTGTGTTTACATGTACAAGTTTTGTATGTATCCATCTGTGTCCCACTTGAAAGAAATTCCTTTAAAGCTGGAAGATTTCCATTTTGACTTTTTTTTTTTTTTCCCCTTTGTGGTTTCACTTTTTCTTCCATGGTTCTTTAGATAGTTTACTCATTTTATTTTAATGTGTTTCATTAAATACTCATTCCAGGCTATTAACTCCAGAACCTTTACAGGCAGGAGAAACTGTTTCTCTCAAGATTTTTCACTTGTGAAATGTCATCCACTACTTCCAGTATAAGAGATACTGCAAGAGATGTCACCAGAACCTGAGTTGTCTTGCAGAGAGGAATGTTACCAAGTGGGTTTGACTCAGTAGTTGTACAGGACCTACAGGACACATGCCACCTCATCAACCTGTTATGCTGCTGGGAAGCTGACCATGCTGCGCAGTTCTGCTCATCCCTCCATGGAATAAACCTGCAATGGCGATTATTCCATGCTCAAGCCACCTGTCTTAATGAATAACACTTCCTGTGTAGCTCTTTCCAGATACTGGAGTTAGTTACTCAAGCTTGAAAGACAAGTAAAGAAATTAATAACTGGTGCACATGTTCCTGAAATGGCAGAGGCAAAAGATGCAAAAAGGAATTAATTTCCATGGCTTTCCTACAGTACTGAAAAAACAAACAAACAAACAAAAATTGTATCAGAAAACAGCCATCAGAGTGTCCCTGACCTAACAGATGACTGCATGACTGCATTTTGGCTCAAATGTGGGTAATTGAGTGATTTTACTTTGAATTTCTGAAAAAGAGAGACAAACTCTTAAAATCTGTTGTCTGTAGTATTACATGTGTTATTTACCAGCTAAAGGAAACTGAACAGACCCCCTCCACCTGATCCAATACAGCACTAGCACCACATTTTCTCAGGTTATTCTTAAACCACAATTTTTTTCTGTAGGCATGTTTGCATATTCCTTAGCTTCTTGAGTTGGTACTATTTACAGAAGAGCACTGGTGAACACACATTAAACCTTCTTTGCCAGCCATTTCGATCCTTTGAAACAAAGCAAACTGTTTCCACATTTATTTTGCCAAACAGTGCTGGATCATCTTATTAAATTCCATAACTCAGATACACACAAAATAAAAACAATGTCAAAGGAACACACATTTCAACAGCCCTTAGAAACTTCAAAATACATTTTTCCTGTGTTTGAAGTTGAAACAACTAAGCAATGCTGTTGTCTTCTTCATCTGCTGATTTTGGGTTTGCTCCAGACTTTTAAAGACTAATTCAGAGAGATGCAGAAAAACAAAACACATTTGTTCAGCACCTTATCCAGCAATCTCCTGTTATATATAAAGATGAACCTTTTGTTTAACACCATAGTATACTGAGGATGCCTCTCTATTGTACTTATTTGCTGTGTCACAAAAAGTTATCTGCATGGAGATTTAATGGCACCATTAAATGAAATTCAAATGGACTTTATATATATACACACACATATATGCTTAAAGTACTCTTATCTGCAGTATATGTATGTTTAGATTTTTTATTTCAAGCTGACTGATTGCTGAGGAAATTGAGTTAGCTAGCAGGCTTGTAGGGGTAGTTACAGCCACAGCAAATTATTCCATCCAAGAAAAATCCAGCAGTGTGGCAAATACCAGAAAAAAAGCCACATAAGTATTCCCCACTAATCCAATGCAGCAAATGTATTGTTTTCAAGGTGGTGGGACAAGAGTTTGTTTGGAGCATACTTCCTCTAAGCAAGATTCGACTGCCATTTGTTTTACACAGTGCTCTCTCAGTTAACACATCTCAGAGTGGTCAGAGTTTGACCACTTTGTGTCTCCAGCTCAAGTATTCTTGGAAACAAACCACATCTGCTTTCTAGTTTTGCTAGCTGGCTAGCTTTCTAGTTCTAACTTGGGCACCTGGTAGGATAAAGCTGTGTATTTATTTATCAACATCACTTCTAACAATGCAGCCTCCATATAAATGTTTGCACCCCCAGCATTCACTCTAACCAGAGACTAATAGCTGTAATTTAATAAGCACCTCTAGCTACTTCTCTGTATAACATCATGATGCAATTGATACAATACAAAACCTACCGACCCACTCTAATTTTGGAAACACTGCAGCACCCCACCCAGTGACACCACCTCCCAGATCTACACTTCCACAACTTAACTACAGAAGCTCAACAACTTTGCCACTTTAATACAGCTGTCCCTGAGCAGCTCTGCACCAAGTTTCAATTCCACCAGGTATTTAAAAAAGCTCCTCACTGCATACAACTGATTTTCTGTTATAATTTCCTGTAGATCTATTCAAATCAATGAAGCTCTTCCAATACACGTGGCTGAGAATTAAGCAAACTCTTCACATAATCCAACCACCTCCTGCCCAAGCAGGGCAACCTAACAGCCACAGCTTTTGAATCTGACACAGCTGTTTTCTCCACTGCCACAAAACTCTAAACATTAACTCTGCTATACAATTTTTATTTTTTTCTTTCTTGTTATTGTCTTGGGCTTTGGAAAGAGATTTTTTTAAAGTTCCTGTAGTGAAAGACATATCACATGAAGAGTAATGATTATGCTGCTGTAGTCCATAAGCAGACTGACTTCTTTCTCATTCTTTTTCATTCTTTTTGTTTGTTTAGTTTGGTTTGCTGAAAAACTATTTAAGGGATTAAAAAAAAAAAAAAAAGAAAAAACCCAAAACACCTCTCCCCCTATCCCCACCCCCAAAATCCCAACTGTGGGAACGATTGCTTTTTTTGGCAGCACTAATACTAATCCCTTACTTAGTAGGAATTCTCCCCTGTGTTAAGCATGTTTCTTTTACAGCTTGAAAATCTAAACACGAAGTATTTTATCAGTATTCTTGTTTTCTCCTCTCTCTATGCAACTTTGGAGCAGTTAGGCAAAAGCAAATATTAAAACAAAAACGACTGTCTTCGAGTGTCTGTGAAAATTTATGTACTAAAAAGCAGCTGTAAAATTTTTAATGTTTAAATTAATGTTTTATGTTTACAATAAAAACTCTCCAGCCATGAAGGGCTTTTAAAAGCTACATGCTAAATACAAGCAAAACCTAAGCAAACAATAACACTTCTGTGAAGCCCAGCTTCAACACACAAAATGGCAAACAAGACTTTTGTGTAGACTTCCTCTGTTTTCACGTCTTGCTCTAAAAAAAAAACCAAAAATTCAAACCACAAAACAAAACAAAAAACAAAGCACAAACAAATCAAACAACAAAACCAACCCAAACACAATTAAAAAAAACCCTAGAAATGTCAAAGCTACAAAAAGACCTGGCTAGAATGGAAAGAAAAAAAAACTTGTAATTCCTTAATAATAGAGTTGGGGTTTTTTTTCCCCTGCAGTTCTGAATGTATTTGGGATAGTCTAGTTTACTCTGTCATTTGAATTGTGTTATAAATTAAAACAGCTTCTCTCCCCCCACCCCCCATTTCTGCCAGCTGTAAGCACTCTGTCCTCCAATAAAGGCTGAAACAAATGAATAGGTTTAAAACAGACTATTATGCAGCAGCTAGTACAGATTGAGGAGATGAAATGTTGCCAAATCATACTTCTTTTAAAATCAATAGGAATTCTTGTTATTGGAGTCAATGGGAGTATAATTAAGTTCTAAACTCAAATGCTTTCTCAACAATATGGGTTTCTTTACCTTTTTCATTCCTATTTCCCTCTCAGATATGGAAAAGTCTCGCTGCTCCAAAGTGCTCTCAGTTTTAGCCATTTCTCTCCTGAAATACTTGTGGCACAAGCTAGAGAAGGCAAACTCAAGTAACCTCAATGACCTATACTGAAATTCTGCTGTAAGTTAAGCCAAGAGCACAGCTCACTCCCCAGCAGATATTTAAAGCCCTGATATCCAACATTCCCTGTCCACCCTCACGCTCCTGGACAGGACTTGGTCAGAACAATCCCACATACTGATCACCACCACCATTTTGCTTTGCAGGTCTCACTGTAGGGAGATCAACTAAGCCCAAATATATTTAGACTGAATCAATTAGAAATCCCTCCCACAACTTGAAATGAATTTCAAAACTCCTATCAAAGGAATTACAAGAAGACAACATGAATAACTTCCCCTTGAAATGCCTACATAAGGAGGACCTGGCATTTGCCACATGTGCATGTTGGATTCTGCATCAGCCACTGGGGAATCTTGAGTCCATTCCCATTAATCTGTCAATGGTTTGCTTTTATGATTATTGCACTAAGCAACAACAACAACCAAAAAATCCCCCAAACCCAAGAATTAAGAGTTATCTTTTTCATACTTTTTTCCATACATGGATCCAACACAAATAGTTAACTTTCAACCACAGAATCTTCATAAATTGTCAGCCTTAATTTTGTTTCAGAAGAGGGGACGCAAGACAATTCATGAAATTCTTACTAGAAAGGTCTTGAAAGAGAGTTTCTAAGGAGTATCTAGAAAAACTACACAAAAATTTCCATCCCAAAGGAATCATAGAATTGTAAATTTGCCTGGTTGGAAAAGACCTTAAGATCATCAAGTCCAACCACAACCTAACATCTTCCTGTACGCAGCTGTTAAATCATGTCTCTAACGTATTCATCCACACATTGTTTAAACACCTCCAGGGATGGTGACTGCTCCACTTTCTTGGGCAGCCTTTTCCACTGCCTGATGGCTCTTTCAGTGAAGACATTTTTTCTAATATCAATCTAAACCTCCCCTGGTGCAACTTGAGTCAATTTCCTCTTGTCCTATCACTTGTACCTGGGAGAAGAGGCTGGCTCACTACAACATCATTGCAGGCAGTTGTAGAGAGCAGTGAGGTCTCCCCCAGTTCCCTCAGCTGTTCCTCACAGGGCTTGTGTTCAAAGGAAAATTGGTGTGGAGAACAACCAGTGCTAATATGGCTTTCACAAAGACATCTCATAGTTATTTAGAAAGTGAGGTAGCACTACTGCAGTGAACATATTTTCCAATGTGCTTTCTGCACAACCCTCTCTCCTGCCCTTTTTCACCATTTGTGTGACTAGATTCCTAAAGACTGTGCTCAGTTCTTCTTCCAGTCTTTACATATCCATAATTAATTTGTCTATAATCATGATTAATCATTTTTTAAACACATTGAGTATACACACTGCTCTTCTGCAGATGAGCTATTGCTATTGCAGAAGAGCTGCTGAAAATAGATGAAGACTTTAGGCATTTTATTAGTTTTATTAGTTCATATTAGGTCTGTGACAAGCAAGTCAATTGCATTAAACATCAGATAAATAAAGATAAAGATATCTTGGTATTAAAGCAAAGCAAGGGAATAAATAAGAAGTGTTAGAGACCTGCACACACCTGCAAGTTGAGGGAGGTTATTCTCCTTTGCTACTCTCTTGCGAGCCCCTCAAGAATACTGCAGTCAGCTCTTTGGCCCCCCCGCACAAGAATGTCATGGACCTGATGGAGTGAGTCTAGAGAAGGGCCATGAGGATGATCAGAGGCCTGGGGCAGTTCCCTTACAGAGAGAAGCTGACAGAGTTTGGGTAGGTCAGTTTGAAGAGAAGGCTCAGGAGAGACCTTATAGCAGCTTTTCAGTGCCTCAAGGGGAATACAGGAAAGCTGCAGAGGCACTTTTCACAAGGACATGTAGTGAAAGGACAAGGTTGATGGCTTTAGACTGAAAGAGGGCGGATTTAGATCAGATGTAAAGCAGTCGTTCTTCACTGTGAGAGTGGGGAAGCGCTAGAACAGGCTATTCAGAGAGGTTGTGGATGCTCCATCCCAGGAAATATTGAAGGGCAGTTTGAATAAGGTGTTCCTGATGGAACTTAAGGTCCTTTACAAACCAAACCATTCTATGATTCTAAAGAAAGATATTTTTTTTTTTTTAATTAATTTGTTTCCATATTTGGAAGCCCTCCTGCAAGTTTCTTTTACAGTTTGCAACTTGTGATGAATACATTTTGAAAGAAACAAGCCACGCTGGCTGGCAGCAGCAGGCAGCAGAGACACAGTAGGCATTCTCAGCCAGCCACATTAGTGGTGATAAAGGATCAGCAGCCCTTTAGAACCAGTGAATGAGGATTCAAAGCTAGAGGTGGTATAAAAATACTAGCAGTGACATTTTAAAAGAAACTATCCCTGTATGGTCTTGTCCATAGTCATAACTCTAGAGAAGAGCTCCTTTTCTAACACCCCTCCAGGATTAAAAAGGCACAGATACCATGCTATATATTAAAATTAGTGTTTCTTGGCCTTGGATAGTTTCAGATTAGGCTTCTCATGTCCTGGACATGATTCAAATAAGCAGTGTCTCCACTGGGTAATTTAGCCTGTTCATGTGTCTGGTAGCTAAGATTTATTACCTCATCATTTTAGTTAAAATTTACAAAATTAGGTTTGGACAGTGGAGGGGAACATCAAGAGCAGTTGTAGCACCAGTACAGTATAATGAAGAAGTGGAACAGATTTGAACAGAGCAATTTTTAACTGCTATTTATCTGTAGATTAAAAACAAATAGACACAATTAAACACCAGAGGCAGGAATAAGACTATCTGCACTTTCTGAAACCTCCCCCCAGCAATAATTTCAGATTACCAATGGCATATTTTTACATAATAAAGAGGGAGTTTGACTGGTGTGCTACTTGAAAAGGTTGGAAACAACTAAGCATTTCTTTATAATCTATACTTAGAATTATCATTAGAGCCCAAATCAATTATATATGGAGTTTTAAACATACAGCACATCAAAAAAGAGTTCAGTGCTGCTATCCCCTATCAGGAATAAGGTAAAAAGAGAAATGGGATGATGAAGTGATTGTTCAATTCATCAATACACTGAGAGTAAATCTGGGAGGAAAAGTACAATTGAACTATTTCTTGCACAGTATTAGGAAGGAAGCTCTGGATAGTCAAACTTACAAACTGTTTGCCTCCCACCATCCCTACTGATGTTCTGCACACTTCCTAAGAGTTCTCAAGAGTAAGGAAGACCTATATGGCATTTCATTTTCAACCTTCTGCTTTTCATTCC
The DNA here is from genome assembly GCA_013396675.1 of Eubucco bourcierii. Lineage (NCBI taxonomy): Eukaryota > Metazoa > Chordata > Aves > Piciformes > Ramphastidae > Eubucco > Eubucco bourcierii. The sequence continues at coordinate 603,560 of VWZE01010457.1, forward strand.
CAGGATGTGCCAAGGAGGAGCCCTGAGCAATGCTACCTTTGGCACTGGTATTTCTGACAAGTCAAAGGAGAGGGTATTTTGATGAATTTTGGTAAGCCTCTTGAAAACAACAACAACAACAAAAAAGTGGCCTTAGTTGGAACAGTACCCAGGAAATGTGAAAGAAAATTCCAATCACATCAGTCAGATTTTGTTTCTACAGGTACATTTTAAATTATCATTAAATTAACATCAACTAGGTACAACCTGGTCTAGTGTGTGGTATTCTTGCACATTCCAGGGGGGTTGGAATCTTTGAGGTCCCTTCCAACTCTGACAGTTCTGTGATTTTGTGATCCCAGACCCCACTGCAGAAGAAAACTTGCACTACATAACATACAAAAGATTTGCTGGAGGTCCTTTCTCTCTCTGCTTCTATCTAAGGTATGTGAGTTGGCCCTAGGAGGGGGACATTTTATCTTGTGTTGCTCATTGCTTTAATATGTTATCCTTGAGAATGCAATGGCACCAGATCACTCTACCAGTTACCCCCCAAATCTCTAATTAATGTTGACAGTAAAATATTAGCCACAGCATTAACTACCAGATAAGACAGAGTACTCCTGGGCTTGCACAACCCGATCAAGTGAGTTTCATTAAAGAGAGTCTTGTTATCAATAATGCCAGACAGTTGTGACATTTTCTTAGACTAGCACTAAAATAAAGATGGCTCTCTTCCCTTTGTGCTGTTATAAACAGTGATTTGTCTCCCATCTCTCCATTATTTGTCCTTCATCCATCCTTCAACCAGTTGCAAGACTTTCTTCTTCTGCTATGGAAGAAGGGAGAAGGAAAAAGCCAACACCAAAGGCTCAACAATTCCACATGCAGGCTAAATCACTCTGCAACATCACAGCCAATGAATCCACATACAGATGTATATACCAACTCCTGTGAGCAGCAGCATGACCTACACTTCCTTCAAACCCAGAGAAGCACAAGAACTCGTACTAGTGAGAGAGAAATCCAGTGGCTAAAAATGCAGTTAAAGTTTGGTTCTCCACATAAGTTCCAAACAATCGGTTTTATTTCAGTTACCTGCATTGCAGTGCACAGAATCATGACATTTACAGTACTATTTACATTAATACCTGATCCAACAATCATTCTGCAAATATAGCAGAATCAATTCAGGGATAATAAAGGAGGAACCTCACTTTGCAGCAACGCAGCACTTAAAAGCAAATCACTGACTTGCTCTGAGAATGTTTTTGCACTAAGATTCACAGTTTTAGTTTGCAATATTCTGGTAAGACACACGCATTGCAATAAAAATCACACAAACATCTTCTGCAGACTCCCAAGTCCAGAGTAACCCAAAAACCAGTCACATGCCATGGCAGCAAACTTCAGGTAGGTTCAGAAAAGCAGAACATCTTCCAGAGCCTTTACTCCTACCATGATTTCGCTCTTTCCTCAATAACTTGCTAGTCTTCTCACCCACAGTATGCCTTTTTTATAGTATTAGACACACAATTTTATTTAAATAAAGCAAGCATAGCATCTTCATCTAAATGTTAAGGAAATATTTCTCAGCACAAAGGCAGGCTCACCCTGTACAATGTTTACAATGGTTTTTATCTTCAGGCTACATTAGGATTTGCTGTGAAATGGTATTTGGAATGACTTGTGAATCACTGCCAAATGTGGTTGCACCAACCATATTGCAAAGCTTTGCACAGCAGTAATCATGGGATATTCCTGACATTGGGAGCAATTGGTACGAAAAAGCAGTAAAAAAAAAAAAAGATGTTCTGTTCTTTTCTCAATTCCTTCTGTTGAAACACTCTTAAAAATCAGAATAAAATATGAATTAACAGATGCCCTTAATGAGGCCCTCTGTTACTCTCCTAGAGCATCTCTGAAAAAAACAGAGTATACAGATGTTGCTTCAGCAACTAAGACAACAGAATTACAGAGAGGAGAAAGTTTGTGATTTTTTAGGGCAGAGGGTAATCATCAGACAGGAAGGAATACTTGGAGTGCTTGCAAGCAATGCTACAAGTTGCAGAACAATAAGATATCATCTGTCTCCACTTCTCGGCATGCTTCTCTTGATACAAATCCACAATCCTTAAAACTAGAGGCAAATAAATAACTCTGTAATAGAATAGATTAAAAACACATAAAGGCAATCTCCACTTAATGAGAAAACTTTTCTGCATGTAAAGACATTTTAATGCAGAAAATTGCCACTTATTGTGTAAGGGAATCTCCATCACTCCACCTGGTAACTACGCCTAGCTCTTCTTCAAATTTATAAATGCAGAATACTGGGCAAGATTCACGTAGAAAAGAAACCTGTTATTTTATCTAAAAATTCAAAATAAAAATCCAAGGGAAAAAAAAATTTTGGAAATCAAATAAATAAACCACTCTAAAACATCTAAACAGTATGTCCACATTATATTAAAGTCCTTTTAGAGTAAAAAAATCTTCCATACTTAATAGTATTTGGGCAGCTGTGCATGTTCCATAACTTTTATGGCAACTGTCACTTGTGGTACACAGTTAGGAAGTGGTGTTTCTGATTATCTTAGTCTGAATGGCATTTGAACATCCTTAATACTACCTGAGCACTGGTAACCTTCATCTCATCTTTTTAATAAGATTATGCAGAAATGCTGTAGTGAGAAGAGCAATTTTGCAAAGTACAAAACCTTGTATTTCTCAGCACACATTATTTAGTATTTGCTTATTGCTCTAGGAAAAACAGATCCAGCAACGAGTAGTCTTAATGTAAGAAATAAAGCTTTATACTCAATATTTCCTAACACCAGAATACTAAATTTAAAGCTGCTTCATGGATCTTCTTTAAAGTAAATGTTTATTGTCCTCAGAAGGAATTAATTACTGTACTGAAGGAAAATCATTACAAACTGGTTTCTGGAGCAACTGAAGAAACTTTATATGCTTATTCCTATATCACCGAATTCATAGAATGGTAAGGTTGGAAGGGACCTCAAGGATCATATAGTTCCAACCCCCTGCCATAGGCAGGGACACCTCCCACTAGTACAGCTCACTCAAGACCTCCTCCAACCTGGCCTTGAACACCTCCAGGGAGGGGGCAGCCACAACCTCCCTGGGCAGCCTGTGCCAGTGTCTCACCACCCTCACTGCAAAGAACTTCCTCCTAACATCCAGTCTAAATCTTCCCTCTGTCAGTTTAAACCCATTGTCCCTAGTCCTGTCAATACAAAACCTTGTAAATAGTCCCTCCCCAGCCTTCCTGTAGGCCCTCTTCAGATTCTGGAAGGCTACTACAAGGTCTCCTTGAAGCCTTCTCTTCTCGAGGCTGAAGAGCCCCAAATACAGATTTCTAGGAGAGCATCACCTTTTCATATTATTAAACTTCTCTCTGTACTTTTATATGGATGGATCTCACTTTGATACATGGCAAAATCTGAACTAGCCTAAGCCATCTCACTTTACAAGCATATTGTTTGCAAATATTGAATGTGGTCCAGTTGTCCTCTAAACCAAGATATGACCATGCAGAGGCTCAGGAAGACGTTCTTAGGCATTTACAGATAATAATAAAACATAAACACTCATTTTAAAATTCAGAATGGAGCATAATGATTTTTAGTTTAAAAAAAAAAAATCCCTTACTTAAATGAAACAAAAGAGGAGGGTCTCAAAAATTGGAATTTGGGGTTTTTCAGCCTGGAGAAGAGAAGGCTTCCAGGAGACCTTAGAGTAGCCTTCCAGTATCTGAAGGGGGCCTACAGGAAGGCTGGGGAGGGACTATTTACAAGGTCTTGTAACGACAAGACAAGGGGCAATGGGTTTAAACTGGCAGAGGGGAGATTTAGACTGGATGTTAGGAGGAAGTTCTTTACAGTGAAGGTGGTGAGGCAATGGAACAGGGTGCCCAAGGAGGTTGTGGAGCCCAAGGAGGTTGTTGGGTGATTCTGTGCTCCACAACCTCCCTGAAGGTGTTCAAAGCCAGGTTGGATGAGGCCTTGAGTGAGCTGTACTAGTGGGAGGTGTCCCTGCCTATGGCAGGGGGTTGGAACTAGATGATGCTTGAGGTCCCTTCCAACCTTACCATTCTAAGATTCCACGATTGTATGAAAAGAATTGTGTGCATGCCACTCCTACCTTGACAAAAGAAACCTACTTTTAATCTTGTGAGAAGTCTTTAGTCACTTCAGCATAGCAGGAAAGAAAATGGGGAAGTTCTACATTTTCAGGCATTAACAATTTAAAATTAAAACAAGAACAAGTATTATTAGCAAAAGCAGAAGACAGAGAGGAAAGCAGCACAGTTTGTGGAATAACAATATTGTTAAATAGAACTGGTTGTTTTCTGAACACAGTCATTTTAGAAAATGTACAGTAAAGCTTTTATATGTAAATTACCCAAACTCAGAAACCTTTCACTTCAAATTGAATTGAGAATAGCTTGAAGAAGAACACTTTAGTAAAAACGTGCTTAAAATGAACAAAATCAAGAACAACAGTTTCACTGGAAAAAAAAAATCTCTGTAAATAAATATTTGATTGACATACTGCTAACAAAAAGGGATTAAAAAATCAGCTTCAAATATATTTAGATACGTGCATTTATTTTTTTCCTTCTTCCTAAGTGCCAATTGTACTTGTTAAACTATGTGTATTGCCACAAAGCACATAACTATGTTACATGAAAGATTAAAAGTACTACAATGGAACTATGCTGTACAAGTAATCACATTATCACTTTTAAAAGCTCCCTTTGCTAACATGCTACAACAATGCAGCTTTTGAACTAAAATTTGTACAACTCCACCACCGTATTTTTAGTTTGCTGGTAGCCATTAAAATAATTCCATCATATTACGATGGGCAAACTTGAATGACTGTTCTGTCCCAGACCATCATGTTGGATGCTCCAATGTGGTAGCTTGAGGCATCCTGGGTCTCCCTTAACAAAACCATAGGGACAGAGGCTCATCCCAGGGGGATGGACCTGTGTGCTGGTTTGAGGTTAATTGGAATATTTTAATGAAAAAAAAAATATTATAGGCTGTATAGGTTGTGAGAAGAAAAGAATGGTGATGTCTGCTTCACTCATAGGTTTGCTGAGATGTATAAGGAACACAAGTATAGCTAAGACACAGGGAGAGAGTCTCTCTCTGGGAGCTTCTTTGTCTTCTCCTCTCTGCTGAGTAACCTAACTAATCACTCTGCTTCTAAACCCCCTGGCCCATCCTCCAAACTCACCTTGCATGTAAGGCAGGCCCTGGGGTAAGGTACAGGGGCGGGGAGAAGATGGAAGGGTGGTTGGGAGCCCCTCCTGGGGACTCTGATTTCTGGGAGGGGAGTTGTGTTTCTGTATTACCTTTAACTTGTATATTTCTGTAAATATTCCTGTATATTGTGTATATATCTGCTTGTATGTTGTGTTAAGTCGTAAATATGTCTTTGGTCCTTAACTTCCAGCAGGCTGAGTCTCATCTGGGTGATTTTATAAAGTGCGGGGTGGGGGGGGAGCAGGGAACTCTCAAACCATCACAATCTGCCCGTCCCAGGGTATTATAATATTGCTATTCTGTTCTGTCTTGTGATATCATAGCTTAAAAGGCAGTGCCTGGCTGATCCCCTTCCCTTCTTACCTTCTCTTCTCTCCAGGAACTGCGCACGTTCTTCCCTCATGGTTTGTGGGGGAGATGGCTCCTGGCAGGCAGGGAACTGAGCTGCGCCATGCAGCCTGCTGAGGCCTGGTAGGCCCCAGTCGAGGGGGGCAGTTCCGGCTTACCCTCAGGGCGACTGAGAGTGGAAGCGGTGGAGGATTCTAGAAGGCCACGTTGCACCTAGTGGGTTTCATACTTATTCTACCTGATTGCCTTTTGTAGATATGCTCTCATAAACAGAATCTCTCTTCAAACTTCCCATCAGTGCGCAGCATCCTCACTCTTACTCCTGGAAAGGCGTAAGAGTCGTTTCCGCCCTGCAGTCCTGGGTAGCTCATGGCCTCAAACTGGGACATCCATGAAGGGACTGAAGGCTGCAAACTGTGCTTATAAAGCACATGGGGATTTTAAAACAAGCTGTATATGAAGCCGTTACAGTATCTGCTGTTTCCATCAGCCTTACATATGTATCGATCTTCAGGTTTTCTAGCAAGCCTGGCAGCTCTAATGATATAGTGGCTGGAGATGACAATTGATGCAGACTATGTCATTGGAATGCCAGCCCCCCTATTTTTATTTCTGGTATAAATTCTTGGCAGTTTAACAACTTGGACAAAACTAGCTGTAATCTGTCTGCTTCTGTCTGATTCTCTGGCATTGTGTTTGACTCGACTGCTGTACCAGAGCCTCGCACAAATAAAGCTGTCTTGTGGTGCACTCACTGACTGTGGCTGATAAAGGGGATGAGGTGGCACAGTGAAGACCTGACTATGAGTAAATAAAACAAGAGTTAATCACAGGGAAAATGTGAATGAAAAGAAAGATTGAACTCAAGAAGAGTATAGTCCTGATAAGAAAGTAACCTATATACAGATTCACAGTTTGCTAAACTTTCACCTTGTAGCATACTTGGCTTCCTCTAGGCCAGTTAGCTTTACTGGAAGTATTTTATTTCTTTATTCATACTCCTCAAACTTCACAGGTATTTTAAGGCCTCCATTGTTTTATTCAGAGTTCATATGACAACTCAGAGTCTGACAGATTCGGTATTGCCTCAAATCATCAGGAAAATTCAGTGGCCTGGGTGCAAGATCTACTCACTTGGCACAAAAACTGAGGATAATAAAAAACCCAAACAAAAAAACAACCTGGAGATATTTCCTCAATTATCAAAAAAATTACTCACCTAGGGTGACCAAATGGGTACGATTTTGAAAGGTGGTATTATTATAAGCCAGAAACTACAATGTTATTATACCCCTTGCTAATTGATATTTCAGCTATTGATGCTGAACTCCATCTAACTTATCTGAACACTCTCACAATGCCTCTTTCCTTCTATTGATAAATACATGTACAATACCATGAAGGAGACTTAGGTATATTGCAAAGGTTAGATTTTAAGATGATATGGCATGGATGTATTTGACTTTTTCAATCTTTCTCACTCTACTTCAGAAAAGAAATCAGAAATTTGTGTGGGTTTGCCGCACTGTATCTTCCAGGGAAAGCAGAGAGATATTTTTAGCATGAAAAACGACTTATGAATTTTTGAACATTTATTAAAAGCAATACTGGGTAACATTTCAGGAAATATAATCCACCAGAAATATCTCTGTGTCTATATCTAAAAAAAAAAAATAATATTTTCCCCACTGAGTAAAATGATTTCCCTAATGACAGGAGACTTAAAGGCTAAAAGCTCTTTAAATATTTTCAATCACTCTTGTATCCACTTGTGTGCATTAGTGACAAACAATGCAGTTCAACTTGCTAATGAAACTACTCCGAGTCAACATTTAGCTTGATTTTAAGGTAATATTGTTAAATTTTTCCTATCAACATTACCATAAATTGCTCTTTCCAAGCCATGTACAGCTGAACTGTGGCTGTGTAGCCATTCTTATGGAAGGAGAAGAAAGGCACGAGCTCCATTTCTAGGAACGAAACATCTTCTGCTCAGTGTAGTCAGACATAGGCACTTACAATCAGGAATGAGGTCTTACTGTTGCAAAGGTAAAACCTTTTAGACGAAAGCATATCTGATGCAGAGAAAACCTTCCTAGGTTCCCAGTTCCCTTCAAGCACCTCCACAGATGAGCTGCCTTTCTCTTTTGTGATGGTTTACACCACAGAGGCAGAAACATACCTGAAAATCTTCAGTTCCTCTTGCCCAAACTTCTACTTATTTCTTTTATTGTCTAAAAGAAACTTCATTCTATTTTACCTTCATCCTACATGATCTCCTCATGCTTACCCTGGGAAAGCCTTCTGGAACTGCATAAACGTTCAGAATACAGCTATTCCAGGTAGTGTGTTGTGACACTGAGAAGGAATAAGGCAAAATTAGGCCAAGATGATGACAAAAAAAAAAAAAAAAAAAAAAAAAAAAAAAGGAAGAAGAAACTATAACAATTAAAATGTTTAAGAGTTGTACATAGAAACAGAGTGACATAAATGAAGTAACACTGACTGATGTAACCTCTCTTTCCTCTTGTTCTCACACTAATTTGCCACTTCTTATGTACAGTTTTTGCTCCAGGTCTTACTATAGCGAGTACTACTACAACTGAAGAATGTAGGAGGTTAAATCTTGAAGCAGGGCCCTACCAGCTCAACAAACACTGAAAAAAACTGGTGAGTGCTCCAGAACATCCCCAAATGCAGTTGTTACCTGGTGTATTTTCTCTCCTTTCTTTGAATATGCACAGATTTAAAACACAAATGTATCTGTAAGAGTTACAGTATTTCTGTAAATGTATGCATTGAAAAGCAGATTAGATAACAAATACAGAGGTTGTAAAAACCATGGTAGTTCAGTCTCAGCAGGAAGAAAAAAAAAAAAAGTGGTTTTTTTCCCTCCCTGAAAATAGCCTAAACAGAAATGTCATAAAAAATGTGACCAAATCAATAAGCAGCAGCCCTGCAGTTGTTTCACTACACCGATTAAAAGAACCCCAAAAGGGGCAACACAGCCTTTTACCTGTGCCATAAGCACAGAGGTTCAGCGCCCACCAGGAGGCACATAAAAAGTGAGGGGCGAGTTGTTGTAATGAAGAGCAGAGGTATACAGCCTTTATCAGATGAGAGGGGATTTGTCAGAGATTAATAGAATTCCATTGTAATATCCATATCTCACAAAGGCATACTCTGACAGGGTCCAATTACTTTCAACAAGCTGGGCCTGCTACATGGACCCTCTGAACCGGAATGGCCCTCCAATCTGTATGCTTTCGTTCAGACAGATAACACCAAAGTGTTTCTCTCTGTGATCACTGCCTAACTTAAATGAGTTAATCTCGTTTTCCAGATGAATTGTTATTTTGTCTCCCGCAGGCTGTGATTACCGGATAAAAGTATTGTGTTAACAGGAGGGCCAGGGTCTTTTCAGCAGCGGATTCCACATTCAGATAACCAGCCAGAGAGGGTTTTTTCTTGCTTGCTTGCTTGGATTTTTTTTTCCCTTCCCCTCCACTCCCCCCACTTCCCGCAAACCACCCACCCACTCCCCTTTTTTTTTTCCCTAATGACAAGTAAGAGAGTGGCACTAACATGAGAAAAAAGTGAAATGACACAGAGATAAACCTTCCCAAATAATTATGTAACTTCAGAAGAGGTCAAAGGGGCAGTTTATCTTCATATTTCAAAAGAACATCCTGGTGAACCAATCACATTTACAGCCTACCTCTACATATTTTAAGATGTTATTTGCCTTTCAGTTCATGCCTGCCCTTTCTTTCTTTCTTAATGGCCTTTGTTTCTTATACCGCTATAATGTGTTTGAGAAGTTCACGAGGGAAGCTATCAGAATATAAATATTTGGAAGCACTGGAATATATCTGGGCAGCATCAGAAAACTAAAAGAAGAAAACAAGCCTGTGATTTCACAAACAGTTGTCTTAAATTGATGAAGCAAGAGCCATATGGTGAGAGTTACAGCCTACAGCACATTTTTTCTGAGATAATGTATTTTCTCAATGACAGCAGTGAGATTATTTTCCTCTCTCAATAACATGTTAACAAGTGAAAGCCCCACACCAACGTTAATTCTTAAAGATTACACTTTTGGAGGATTAATGTAGGAGAAGCCAATTGTGCCTTGACCACCAGGAAAATCCATCCAGGGCCAAGACAGACACATATAGACCCCATCCAGGCAAATCCAAACGCACCACCAGCAGCAGAACTGCACCAGCCTGCATTAAGTCTGTGTTTCATGCATTTTCATCTGTATTAAAAAACACATGAAACTACTATGTTGCTTTAGTATCTAACACCAAAAGGGTGTTGGGGCCTGATGAGATCCACCCACGGGTCCTGAGGGAACTGGCAGATGAAGTTGCCAAACCACTGTCCATCATATTTGAAAAGTCATGACAGACTGGTGAAGTTCCTGCTGACTGGAGGAGGGCAAACATAACACCCATCTTCAAGAAGGGTAAAAAGAATGACCCTGGAAACTACAGAGCAGTCAGCCTCACCTCTGTGCCTGGCAAGATCATGGAGCAGATCCTGCTGAAAGTCCTGCTAAGGCAAATGGAAAACAAACCAGAAGTGATTGGTGGGAACCAGCAATGGCTGCACCAAGGACAGATCTTGCCTGACAAATTTAGTGGCTTTTTATGATGAAGTCACAGCGACAGTGGACAAGGGAAGGGCAGCTGATGTCATCTACCTGGACCTGAGTAAGGCATTTGACTCTGTCCCACATGACATCCTGGTCACCAAACTGGAAAAACATGGACTTGATGGATGG
>VWZE01010457.1:614462-641962 GCA_013396675.1 Eubucco bourcierii
CTGAGGGAGTTGGGGCTCTTCAGCCTGGAGAAGAGAAGGCTTCGAGGGGACCTGATAGTAGCCTTCCAGTATCTGAAGGGGGCCTACAGGAAGGCTGGGGAAGGATTATTTACAAGGTCCTGCAATGACAGGACAAGGGGCAATGGGCTTAAACTGGCAGAGGGGAGATTTAGACTGGATGTTAGGAGGAAGTTCTTTACAGTGAGGGTAGTGAGGCACTGGAACAGGTTGCCCAGGGAGGTTGTGGATGCTCCCTCCCTGGATGTGTTCAAGGCCAGATTGGATGAGGCCTTGAGTGAGCTGTACTAGTGGGAGGTGTCCCTGCCTACGGCAGGGGGTTGGAACTAGATGATCCTTGAGGTCCCTTCCAACCTTACCATTCTATGTAAATAAAATTTGATCTCTGAACGCAGTAGATTTCTCCAGTGGCTCCCCCAGTACGCAGTTCCAAGTTACTCCTCTGGTGGGCTACAGTAGCAATCTGCAAACAAGATGCAACATCCAACTGATGGCAACATATCAAACGCTGCCTGTGAAATACAGTTGAGAAGCTTAGAGAAGCTTCCTGACAGAAAGCCACAACTTTTGACTGCAAAATGACAATAACTTCAACAAAATGTGAATGAATGTTGGTGCCAGAGGTACCACTGGCACTGTGTGAAGCACACAGTGGCTATATCCCACCCTGTGTCTATATCCCACCCTGCAGACCCTGGGCCCCCAGTTTTGCAGAGTTGGGGACCTAGCAAAGCACATCACAGTGTCCTTTATGCTCTTGTGCCCACATTTCCTTCTGCAGGAAAGGAGAAGCTGTGCCTGTAGTGAAAAGCAAATCTGCAGAATATCAGTCTCTACACCAATTTTTGGGCTCTGTCTTATGCAAAAAAAAATAACTGACAGCAGCAGATAGGAGAATCATTCATAAGTAGCCAAGTAAGTTAACGAAAAAGATAACTCGCTTTGGAGTTTCTACACAGCAGAGTTTAAAAATTTCTGTGTGTCACAGTGAAGTGAAATGTCTGTGCAACTGGAACCACAATCACTGGGCCACTAACTTTCATTTGAATCAGGTGGGCAATATTCTCTTTTCTGGTTAGAGGCAGTAAGCGCAACCTCTACAGAGGGAAGTGAGTCCACAGTCTGTCATTTAAAGACATCTGGATTTTATTTTTTATTTAAATGACTAATAACCTAATAGCTTACATTCTATTATGAAAAACAAGCTCTAGGATTATGCATTCATACAGCAGAATGCAAAATGTCCATACAGTGTAACCGGTCAGTTAAGTACTTAGGTTGTAAAACCACTGCTATAGTAAAAACATGTCTACACTTAAGAGGGTGAATAGAAGAGGTTGCTTTTATGCAGTAAGAATCTCACTCAGAAATGTAAGAAATCACATTGTCTGCTGGGGTACAAAAAGACATAGTCCAGTCTTTTCCACCCAGCACTGCATCTTATTCTGCATAGCAGGAGACAAGTGATGTAGACAGGAGCGTGTGAGGTGCTCCTACGCATCATCATAGAGCAGAAGATGGGCAGAACTGTGTCCTAAATTATGCACTTCTACACCTACAATAAATCACTGAGATGAGCAGGGGACACCGTGGGCACAGGATGGGCAGAGAGATGCGTGTTTTTAGCAGTCAGCAATTCTGCTGCTCTAGGAGCGGGAAGCTGGCACAACTTTGCCTTGTCTTTGAAGACAGGGAGCAGCATTTTCTGTCCTTTTGCACAAGTGGTTTGACTGCATTGCTTCTCTAGGAAAGAGCAGGTCTTAGCAGAGATCTCACAGGCCACAGGTTCCCTGAGGTATATGCTCAGTAGGAGGTTTGGTTTGGTTTGGTTTTCCTTCTCCTTGCTTAATTAACAGATCAGACATGGGAGTAGTTATGAATAAACATCAAGCAGTGTTATTTAGAGACTGGTCACTTTGACTAACCCATCATGAGTTTATATACAGTCACACAAGGGACTAAGCTCCCACGGCCTAAGCTCCCAGCACAGCTGTAACCAGGACTGCTCACATCCTGGCTCAGTTGTGTGTGCAGAACACAGCCCTGACATTCTGCTCTTTGTAAGGCAATCCAGAGTCAGCAGTGTGCCGTCCTATTTTAGGCCTCAATGGAAGCAAATACTGGCCCTCCTCACAATAACAGCCTTTTCCCAGACAAAGCTAACACTGGTATTGCAGAAACGACGCTAGGAGGAAGTGATGTGAACTGGTAACAAAGCAGCTTGATCGGTGTGATGGAGACAGTCACAGGCAGAAATTAAATCTCAGACACAAATTAATTTCTCATTCACTTTTCTGTACAATGATTCTACAAAACACTTTGTAAAAGTTGCATTGAAGGTAGCAGCTGGAAATTATATTGTTTCAAGAGCTGGAGATATTCTCTGTGGAGAAATTTTAAACCCATAAACTTTTCTTTTTCTTCCCATCAAAATGCATGCAGAGCAGATCTGTGAATTGCTACACGGTTTTATTTTTTTAAATTGCCAGCCTTTTTTTTATTCTGAGGTCTTATAAACATAAAATTGATAAAATGGACAGCTTTCTTTCTAAGCTAGCTTATGTCTCTCCCTTTTTGAAAGCTTCCTAAACATGCAAGCACTCCATAAAAAAGTAACTGGTGCATGCAGAAGCAATGCAGTTCACAAATGAAGCAGTATAATGTCAATGGTTTGAAATTGTTCAGTCTCAGTTGTTTTCCAAGTCAATGCACTGGCAGTCTTGCCTGAATGCAACTAGTCAATAGAGGGAAAATAAATAGAGCATTTCCAGAATTCACCCATCAGCACTGAAAAGTGTCTGCTTACTATTACACAGTTTTAACATGTCATAATCGGTTTTTCACAGTATAGAAACCATCCCTATAGCTTGGACAAAGAATGAATAACTATTTTAGCACCCTATACATATCTTCTAATAGAAATTCCAAGCAAACTGCACTGATTATAGCACTGCAAGTGGAATGTGCTAAAGTAGAATCTGGATCCTTTAGCCTATTTTTAATGCTACATTATGAACAAAAAAATTCTAATTGGGGTATCTAAAAGCTGAAACTTCTGTATTTGGACCTCTCAACAGACTCATTTAGCATTCCTCTAAATATCTGCATATTGAAAGAGTTCTCTAATTTCAGGTAGAGCTGAACACCACAATTTATGCCCATTATCACTCCTATAAAGAATCCTATTGACTATTAAGTTGGACAGGTTTTGCTCACACAGGTAAAAGCTTTCGTGCCACAGCTGCATGACTCTGAACACCCAGACATTAATCAGCACACATACAAGCGTCCCCTATCTTCCTATCTTTTATTTCTCCCATGCCTGTATGACAAGTGCTATGTCAAATAGCACCACTAGGCTGAATACTACCCAAAAGAAGGAAAAGAAGCAGAGAAGACAGCCACATTGCTACACTTTTCTTTTGAAAAAAAAACCCCACGTTGTGCCTGCCTCTAATGCTAAATTGCATCTAAGGTGCTATGCTTACTCAGATAAGGTCCTTGCATTACCACATAATTGCAGAAAGGATCTGCCATAGTGTGAAAAATAAGGAGAAGTACATCTTTTCCAATCCCCTGCCTTGTTATCTGCCACCTGGATGAAAATCAGGTGGAAAAAAAAAAATAGAGGGGAAAAAAAATTCCCTTTCAGACCCAAGAACACACTAACGCCCATGGATATAAATGTTACAATAAAAGAGCAGGACGACTACTAGCAGAGCTTTTATAGCTTAACAGTATTTTGACAACAAATGTTCATATTTCATTTGAAATTTATGAAACCTTTGTGCCTGTAATCCCATGAGCAGCTACATGGTAAATGAAAGTAGCAGGCAGTCTAGATTAATAATATTTTGCTTCATACTGGAAGAGCATTCTAAGAAAAAGAAATCTTGCTTCAGCTGCTCTCCCCCCTTTTTTTTTTTTTTTCCCTCTTTTCTTTTACAGTCTCTGTATTGGAACAGATTCAGAGCTCTAAAACCTGCTTGCAAATATCCATGGATGCCTTATTAATTTATGAGAAACTGAAGGACCCATCAGAAGGTATAAGCAAGCAATTTAGGAATAACAAGTAGAGGGATATGATACATGGCAAAATAGCACAGCTCCTAGCACTAGAGAGCTACCAGTGGTTTAAATCAAGTTCAAGGGGAATACCTGGAGCAAGCTTCTGTATTTCATATTCTAATAAAAGATTGGTATGATAAAAAAAAAAAAAGGTTGCTCCATTAATCATAACCTTTGCTTTTACATTTTCACAGTTTAGACATACATGTATGCTAAAAGCTCAAGTGTGGCTCCTTGCACTTAAATGTCTAAGCATATAAGTGTCTTTTTCAACAGCCCTATTTATCTTCCAGCATATCCAACTCAAAGTGTTGGAGTTTTCTACTTTTTTTTTTTTTTAAAGTAGTCTCTTAGTGCAAGCTATCATGGCAAAAATTATGTGGGCCAATTATGGGCCTAGAAAAGGGGATATTTATTTAACATTTCTATACCATTTTTGAAGTCTCATGTGGACTTACCTCACATGCATGAGGTATATTAGGCTTGTAAGACTACACTCTGATTTCATGCTTTGTTTCAAAGCACAAGTTACATGAAATGTAAGATGGGAAAAGGTAACTTATTTCAAGCAGCAATTTGAGACTTTTTTTTAAAAGTTATTAAAACCAGTCCTTTTCTCTCCTTTTCATGAAAAATGCAGGGTGGTTTTTTTTTTTCAACTATTCTTAATTTCAGGTATTTCTGAGGCTTTTCATTTTCTGAGTTTTACGTCAAAACTTAACACTTCGGCCTTTGAAAAACAGTATCTCTGAAAAACAAACACCCAAGGTGCCTTTAAATAAGACACACAAAAAATTCACAGGTACTTAAGTTGTAAGATATTGCAGCAAAGAAAGTACTTGCTAAAGAAAGAAGCTTTTAGGTGAAAAACTTTCTTCAGTGGTAGCTGAAAGGCTTGGAAAACATTGGGTAAAGCAGACACAACTGGGAAAAGGTGAACAACAGAATGGAGAAAGAGTAATATAACAGTAACATTAAAAATAGAGTCTAGGCAAAGTGTTTCACTCCCACAGTAAAGGCTGTAAAACAGGGCATTGGATGGCTGCAGAAGATTCACAAAGGTAAAGAACAATCATACAATCATAGAATCATAGAATGGTAAGGTTGGAAGGGACCTCAAGGATCATCCAGTTCCAGCCCCCTGCCATAGGCAGGGACACCTCCCACTAGTACGGCTCACTCAAGGCCTCCTCCAACCTGGCCTTGAACACCTCCAGGGAGGGAGCAGCCACAACCTCCCTGGGCAACCTGTTCCAGTGTCTCACCACCCTCACAGAGGACAACGTTGTTATGGATCCTGTTGTGTCAGTAAGGAACTGTAATATTTCCAAAGTGGTATAAAATTAAATTATAAAGGAATTGAGATACATGATTAGAGGATCAAATATCTCAAAATAATAATTTTGTAATTATCTCTTGTTATTGACACAAACAAATAATTTCTTTGACTGAAAGTGTTTCCAGAAAGGCATCTTCAGCCTAAATGTCCAACACTTGCCATTTGGAGCATACCACCAGTCAACATATTGGCAGTGATCAAGGGAACATAAAAGAAACATTTATGGAATATATTGCTAAAAGAGAAGCTTCTCTTTAATTCAGAATTGAGTTGTGCTTTGATATATGTAGCAGTGCTTTAAAACCTTTCTTTCTTTCTTTTAAGAATCATCTTAAATGGAGATCATCATTTTTTGAATCATCTTCTCTGATGCCCTTTTGACATACAAACTCCAGGGACTCATTGGCTGCTAAGTGAAAAGTCACTTTCTTTATCTTCTTCCTCTCTACGAAAAGGCAAGCAGAAAAGGAACAAAAAATAATTCTCATATCTATAGAAGTGGTGATGCACTCCTCTCTTCTTCTTCTTCAATTACTTACCCATGAGTTATTAGATTTTTTTTTCCTTTCCTATCATTATGTAAAGAATATCATGTTCCATGTGACACACTGGAGAACACACATCTAAGGCTTAGAAGACATAACTTTTATAACACTGCATGGATTAAGGGAACACAGATTGCAGTTAGCTTAATAAATTTCTTTTAAATCACGACTGAAAACACTTTGTCACAAACAGTTGTTTTCTTTCAAAAATAATGCACTCTCAGCATATGTTTGTGGGTATCCAGTAACAGCAGCCTCTGCTACTGAGTAGAGGAAGAGCAGATCACCAGAAAGGAGACTATGAGCATCAACTATTACTCCCTCTGAGTGTCTCAAAGCCAAATTTGGTAATTTCTGTTAATTTAAAATGCCTGTTTCAGCCAGCTGCTTAATCCAAATCCAAAAGGATTTGTTCAACTCACTACCACCCTGTGTAGCTCCTGGGGAAACAAGCTCTACTTGGTGTAGAAATCCTACCATGGGCACAGCCTACGCCATAGGCGCTGACACTGACGTTTGCCTTGCAAAGAGCATGTCATTGTAGGAGAGATGACATAGTGGTTCACAGAACCACAGAATGGTAAGGTTGGAAGGGACCTCAAGGATCATCTAGTTCCAACCCCCTGCCATAGGCAGGGACACCTCCCACTAGTACAGCTCACTCAAGGCCTCCTCCAACCTGGCCTTCAACACCTCCAGGGAGGGAGCAGCCACAATCTCCCTGGGCAACCTGTGCCAGTGTCTCACCACCCTCACTGCAAACAACTTCTTCCTAACATCTAGTCTAAATCTCCCCTCTGCCAGTTTAAACCCATTGCCCCTTGTCCTGTCATTGCAAGACCTTGTAAATTGTCCCTCCCCAGCCTTCCTGTAGGCCCCCTTCAGATACTGTAAGGCTACTATCAGGTCTCCTGGAAGCCTTCTCTTCTCCAGGCTGCAGAGCCCCAACTCTCTCAGCCTGTCCTTACAGCAGACCTGCTCCAGCCCTCTGAGCATCTGGTTCACTGAAGAAAAGAATAAAGCCACCAAACTTACAGTCCTGTGTTTTCAGTAATATACTGCAGGTAATATTTACCACCAAAACTAAAGTATGAGAGTTATATTGTTCTTTCCTCATAAATACACTTTAGATTGTCAAATATATTAGCAACCAAAGGAAGTCTTCCATCAGCATCTGTGCTGAGTGGATTCAATAACAGTCTAACCAATTTACTATAAAACTTTTATAGAAGCATTATATACTTGCATCAGGTTCACAGTTTTATTAATTTACACAGATTTTATGGTTTCTTGAAGTTCTTATGCCTGAAAGAATGAACTGATACTTGAAGAAAGCTGAGTCTAGTGAGAAAATGATCTGCTTAAATACCATTCAGTCTCATCGAAGAGTAACTGTACAGCAGTTATCCCACCACTTACATTTCCATATTTATAAAAACTGATACAGGTATAATTGGTTAATAACTTCTGCTCCTTCTAAGGTACAATAAAATAAGTTTTACTGATCAGCTTTGTGGTTTAACTGCAAATTTGGAGGGGAACTGGGGGGGGCCTTGAACAAGAAGAGTGTAAAGTGAGGCTTAGGGGAATTTTTACTTTTTGGTGGTTTTGTGGGGTTTTGGTGGTTTGTTTTTTTTTTTGTGCTTTCTAAGGAGAAAGGTCCTGGAAATAATTGTTCCTCTGAGTTCACTTTCAAGATTCTCCAAAGCAATAAATTACACAGAAGTTTTCTTCCTTTCCAAATCAGGAATAAAACACCAACATATTTTTATATTAATATATTTTATGAAGCAAGAGTCAATCACAAAATGTTGGATTTATTTCAGTGTCCTACATGTTTAGCCAAAGTCCATGAATCAGCTTGAAATTTCTACACTAAGGTTTGGCTTGAAAACCAGACATTGTTTAATGAGATATACACTGTACCATATTCTATAGCTTATCAGAACTATACAATTATTGAGCAGCCATGCACTTATCCAGAGATATTGATGCTGCTCCTCTGTGTATATAAAAGTGTATAACCTATCCAGAACAGTATACAGACACACACACACATGTATACACACACACATATATGTATACACACACACACATCCTTCTGGATAAAGGAGTAACAGACAATTTTTCAGTGGAATCAACCAAAATTGGAAGCAAGTCCCTGGGATAAGGCTGAGCCATCAAATTCTCTTTATGCTTCTTACCGAGGGGCTGCACTGCACCCTAGCATCAGGAAGAGTTTGTTACTCTGATCAAGCACAAGGCAAAACTCACCTTGAAGACAGATGGACTCTCCCATATAGTAGCAGTTACATGTTTGCTCAGACTTAGTCTCTTTCAGCTAAGTAAATGGATTGAAGCCAGAATGTTTGTTAGTTTGTGTATTTTCAATTAAACAAACAAACACAGGAAGGTAAATAAACTGGTAATGCCAGAGGACTGAGTGTGCTTAGCCTGGGCCTGCTTTCAACCCTTGTTCCAGAAGTTCCAGAAGAGCAACTCTGAGAAAAAAGCTGATGTGATTTTGAAGTATCTTTGTTTCAGATTCTATCATTTTCACAGCATCACATTTTTAACTAATAATTAGATATACAGAACCTCAAAAGCAAGGCTACACTGAATTACAAAGCCAAGTCCAAGACTGCTAGATTCTCCCTATATTTTCTCCACTCTCAAATTAGCTGAATCAAAGTCAGCTAATTTAATATCAGAGCAGTATCTTCAAAGTTGTATTTCCCAAATAAAATAATATCCAGTGTCTCCTGTATCTGCAAACAGTGAGACACTTGCAATGTGTGCTTTAAGCAGAGAAGGGCACAGTAAGAGCTGATCAAAGTCAGGATATCTCATCTCAAATACACAGAACAAAAGGAGAGTCTTCTTCAATCTATGACACAGACTAATACCTTATACTTCTCCTTATGGCCCTAGTTCAGTTCTACAATACATGCCAAAAGGAATACAGACTCCTGAAGATGAAGATTTGGCTGGTTTGGGAGAGTAGTTGAGTACTAGTGGTAGATTGTACATCAATCCTCCATATGTCTGTTATGCTTTGGGAAAAGTCTGCAGAAAAAAATGGTGACCCTTTATAAATTAAATTACAGACTGAGGGATTGTCTTTAAACCCTTAGCATGACAATAACTCTCATTATAACAATTCCTATAGTGAAACAACTGCAAAAATTAAGACCCTTAGCTAGTTTTAGCTAGTTTTTGATGGCAATCTCCTTTATTCGCCACATGCTTTTTAGTTAGAACTTTCAATTGCAGCCTTCAAGAACTTAAATAAGAAATCAAAGGCCAACGAGGAAAATAAAACCAGTCAGTTTAAATGATGTATCGACCTGGGAACCATAAGCTAAATTGAGATATATACACTTACATTACAACTAACTCATGGCAGTCACAACTTCTCTTTTCTCCTACAGAATCAATACATGGTTGTGCTTCTTCAAGAGAAGCCAAAGTAACACACATCCTTTTGGGAAAACAAAAAAAAATATACATATATCTATCTTCTGAAACACAGTATAAACAACTGAAGAACAAAGTAGATATTAATAATATATATATATAATAGTTTTTCACCTTCAGTTAAATTGTGGCCTATTTTATAGTGCTGAAGTGGAAAAAACTTAAAATAACACCAAATCCCCAGGCATCTGCTAACAAGGGTACTATAGAGATTTAGAGGCCTCTAGTGATTTCTAGTGCTAGTTCGTGTACCAGCTTCAGACTGATGTTTCTGCATTGCAAACCTGCAGCCCATCATTCTCACATCGTTTTGGTTTTGTTACATGTGGTTTGGTGAGGACTATTTTCTGTTGCACTAGCACTCTGAGAGCTCGGGCGAGAGCAAGTTTCATTGCTCAACACAACAAAAACACATCATAGTATCACAGTATCACCAGGGTTGGAAGAGACCTCAAAGATCATCAAGTCCAACCCATCACCACAGACCTCAAGACTAGACCATGGCACCAAGTGCCACATCCAAACCGACCTTGAACACCTCCAGGGACGGTGACTCCACCACCTCCCTGGGCAGCCCATTCCAGCAGTCAATGACTCTCTCAGTCAAGAACTTTCTCCTCACCTCCAGCCTAAACTTCCCCTGGCACAGCTTGAGACTGTGTCCTCTTGTTCTGGTGCTGCTTGCCTGAGAGAAGAAGGTAACCTCCCACTGGCTACAACCACCCTTCAGGTAGTTGTAGACAGCAAGAAGGTCCCCCCTGAGCCTCCTCTTCTCCAGGCTAAACAATCCCAGCTCCCTCAGCCTCTCTTCATAGGGCTTGTGCTGGAGGTCTCTCACCAGCTTCATTGCCCTTCTCTGGACACGCAACGTTAGAAGCTGGAAGGGACCTCCAAAAATTGTCTAGTCCAAGTCCCTTGCTGGAGCAGGATCACCTAAAGCAGATCACACAGGATATGCAAAGAGCAGTTCTCCGGCATCTGCAAGCAGAGTTCCTGCTGCTTATGTTCGCTATTTCAGAGACCCAAACCTCACCACAATACCTGTGTCTGTGGTATATGGCAGGTTGCACCATGGATTAGCACAGAATAATGGATCTGGACACCCAGAGTCCTATATGCATGCACTCAGGTGATAAACAAAGGCAGTAAGTTCTGACAACAGACTTAGAGATGGTTTGCTGCTTATTATTAGGTCAAGAACATCACACATCCATTAGAACAAATCAAATCTATACATGGCAAAGCTTTCTAGAATCTTCCTGTTTACATCTTCTTACCACACCTTTTCAAGATTACAAGTTGTTTCAAGTATTATCAGAGAGAAAACACACATGAAAAAATTGAGCTTTAGCATACCAGCAGGCAAAACGTAAGTTCCATTTGTAATGTAGAACCACAGCAACAACTCACCAAAGCTGAGATGTAAAGGCATCTTGGCAAGAACTCTGACCAAAATGTATCATTTTAAAACTGCAAGTCAGAGAGGCAGGGCTTCCCAAGACACTGAGCCCTTTTGTTTTTTGTTTTTTTTTCCCCCAGCCAAAATTCCTCCTCTCCTCCACCTTTCCCTACGGAGTCCTTGGCAGCAAAGCCATTTACTTTAGATCTATGGAGCTAAAGGCATTTTTTTCTTCTCAAAGTCATTGAGAGGGATGGGTAAACCAGATTAGGCTAAAAACAACAAAACAAGAAGAATTAGCGCGATGAATTTTCACACAGCTATAACTAAACCTTTTAGCAGGATGGATTAGTTTGCCACTCCTCTGAGCCCTCTGTTGGTACACAGATGTCATCTGTCCTCAGTGCATAAAAATTACTGAAACAACCTCATTGCTCGTAGGAAAGTACCAAAGAAGCCCAAACAGCAAAGGTCAGAATATTTAAGACACTTGATTTTATTTGGTATACTTAGAATCACAGAATCACAGAATGGTAAGGTTGGAAAGGACCTCAAGGATCATCTAGTTCCAACCCCATGCCATAGGCAGGGACACCTCCCACTAGTACAGCTCACTCAAGGCCTCATCCAACCTGGCCTTGAACACCTCCAGGCAGGGAGCAGCCACAACCTCCCTGGGCAACCTGTGCCAGTGCCTCACCACCCTCACTGCAAAGGACTTCCTCCTAACAGCCAGTCTAAATCTCTCCTTTGCCAGTTTAAACCTATTGTCCCTTGTCCTGTCATTACACTGTCAATAGTCCCTCCCCAGCCTTCCTGTAGGCCACCTTCAGCTATTGGAAGGCTACTATAAAGGTCTCCTTGAAGCCTTCTCTTCTCCAGGCTGCAGAGCCCCAAACTTTATCTCAAACATTCCTGTTCCTGAAAAATTCCTCATGGAGAGAAGATTATAGAAACTCTCCTAGTGGCTAGAAGAAGAAATGAAGATGCTGGCAATCCCTATAAAGCAACCTGCCTCTCAAAGCAATTTTTAATACTCTTTGTAGTAGTATTTTTATAAATCCAGGTATTTTTCCTGCCTTACAAGATTAAGAACAAATTTAAAAGACACTGACTCAGACATTTTCAGGAGTCTGCACCTTGTTCTTTTTCACCTTTCTTTATTCTTTGGAAGTTACGAATACATGATGCAGTGTTTCCCCCGGAATTAACTCATCCACAAGCATGCTTTTTACTTTGTGGTTCAATACCATATAAGCATCTCAGTGTGGACTCATCACAGAAAAGAGCTCAACTCTTGTTTATTACATTTTACATCCTGCTTCAGGCTGAATATCTGAGGCAAAAGTCCAAGCACCAAAGTCTCTTATACTCTGGAACAGTTCCCCTATGGTTGTCTTAAATGCCCCAAACCATGAGCTCTTTGTAACTTCTCCAGGAACAAACAAATAAAAAATAAGTCACAATATGCTCTAGGAAGTTATGTTAACCTCACGAGGGGCATTTAGGCAAGAAGCTGTACTATGGCATTTTCAACGACAGAAAATACGACCACTTATCTATTTTCCATCTGAACACCTTTAAAAGCAAGAGCAGCAGATGACAAGAAAACTGAGATGGGATTTCACTTGCAATGTTGCTTACAGCACTTGAGTCAATAGTGGTTGTTCAGTTCCCCTTCTCAGCTACAAAGAGATACATATCCTCTTGCAAACAGCAAAGATCAGATACTGGTTAAAGATTTCTGCAGCGTGACAAAGGCAAAATCAGCCAGTCTGGCAACAGTCACCCTGTACTTTTAAGTTCCCTGCAAACCACTGTGAAGATCCTGGCACAAAAATCTGCACTGCATATTGCTGCAGCATAATTAATTAAGCCTGACAACACTCCTGTGAAATACAATAGGCCTAACCACTAAACCAAATCATCCTTATAAACATCCAAATGTCAGCAAGTGAATTTATGTCAGATTTACTATTCCATCAAAAAAAAAAAAAAAGAAGGAAAAAACACATATAGCAGAAAAAAAACCCCCAACACTTTATATTAAGTAAAGCTCTCTCATTTTTTAATAGTAATAAAGAAATCAAAGGTATGACAGCCTTTTACAGGGCTAACACATCAGAACATTAGTAGATAAATCTTTGAAGAGGTAAGAAGTATTATCAAGATTTCCAATTGCAGAATCACAGGCTGCACTTGAGAATTCTCTGACACTATACATAAAATATTATAACTATTAATTCATAATGACAACCTAAATAATTGAAATAAACCAAAATCTCATTAATATCAAGATTTTGACAGCTGGTTGGGTTAGGTGGCAAGGCAAAAATGTGCTTTATAGGATATTACACCTTTAAGATCAGGTATCCCTAATAACACATGCTGAGACAAATGCAGACATATGTTCCAAAAGTAACTCCAGCTTGGTTCTTTATGACTTTAGCTTGAAGGATTTTATTTTCCCTACAATCTTTAAAGTGGAAGAGCAGTCGCTAGCCTCTGGCTGCACTGTTTATCATAAAGTCAGCTCACTTAGTGCTGTCCAATTAAAATAAACTACAGCTGCAATGTATCACTATTTTTCTAAGCATCTGAAAATATTCCTGCAAAGCCCAGCCTCCAAAAATAAAACATAAATGAAAAGCAACAGTTCACTTGGCAGTCCTCTAGGAGAGGATGTTTTGACATTATTTTCATGTTATTAAATGCACGTTTTCCACTTAAAAACAAGAAGCTCCTGTCACTTGTGATTTATATTTTGCAATACTTTATCTGACACATCAGGAAGGCATATAGTGGTTACTGTTGTAAAATTATTTTAAAATAAAAGATAGAAATACAAGCAAGATATTTTTGCACGGATAAATTCTTTGATTAGTTTGCTGCTTATTGTGCTAGCCAACGTAATACAGTAGCACCAAATAAAAGTCCAAACTCCATCTGCTCACTTAATTTTAAATAACTTCTCCTGCTCTCTTCTAGTTCATGTCTGGAAAAACTCACAGACTATAAAACTTCATCATCTTTTAACAAAGTATGTTTTCAAAATCATTTATTTGTGTAAATTTGGGGAAATCAGGGTCTCCTGGAGTGTTTGTATGCTTCATTTTAAGCGTGATGAAAGAACAGGAAAGAAAATACAAACTTTTTTTCTTTGTTACTGACTTTGTTCTAGTTCTTCCAGACATCACACTTCTAAACTCAGGCTGCCACCAACAGACAGCACACAGACAAGGGAAGGTGATGTTCATCTGCAATGCACAGATGTGAAGCAGCAGTAAGGCTACGTTCTCAAAGCAGCCACTAATGAATGCACATAAAACAGAGAGTGTAGCTGTGCTATGTGTTGGGTAAAGTTCGTGTATAGAAGAGTTCTGGCAGGACAGCACAACAAGAATTACCACAGTATCTTGAAATACCTACAGAAAGCCTATAGCTAAGAGATTTTGTGTGGCTGGAGTTGTACAAATGTTCTTACTGACAATTTCTAAAAGTTAGGCTGTATTCAGGTAAAGAACAACACTGCACCTTTAAGAAAATGTTATTTTTCCTGAGGCCCTATCAAGGTAAATTTCATCAGTATTCAAAGAATGAGCAAAGCACTTCAACAATTTATTTCAATAAAAGAAGACTTAGCTGAAAGGAGTATAAATGATGAGAACTTGCTTTAAACTGATTTATTCCCTGCAGCAATAAAAGGAATGTTTCTTCACTCAGCTGTTTAATATGCAAATATGCAGAGCATCCAGCTTCTGACAGCACATCATTAATAAAACCTTGCACTAAGCAGAGCTCCCGATATTTCATCCTGATGAAAATACATGATGATGATTTTAGACTGTATAATTTCAGAGTTGGAACAATGTACTTCCCAGTGATGGAAACTCAGCAATCCACAGCTCTAGTGTGGTATTTTTTAATAAGGTAACCTATTTCTGTAAGAGGGAGACATCTGTTTACATGAATTGTGAATATGTAAAACCTTCTGACCAAACTGCCTCAGCTGGACAATCCAAACCTTAGTTTGGGAGTCAGCAGTAAAGTAATTGTAAAATTTACAGAACACAAGAGTTAATTTCTATTTTTAACCAACTAATTTCTTTCTTATTTACCAAGCTTCACATACTAAATAAATTCCCTTTCCTTGAACTTCTCTCAGCCACTGCATGGTCTGATACATTGTCAGCAAATGTGTAACTTAATGCTGTCCATTAAACCGAATTCAAGAAAAAAAATAAACACACAAGTGTGTAATTTTACACCTATGAACTGCTATATTTGATCATGTTGAAGAATTCTGCTTCTTGAGTTTATAGCCAAATTAAGTTTTCTTCATTGCCTGTGCAAAACCTCTCACGCTCTTCCCACGTAAGTTAATTTTTTGTTGTTGGTGGTTTGTTTTGGTTTGTTTTTTTAAGGGTAAAAAGTATCAAATGTTTTAAACAGGGAAAGAAATATTTGCCAACACTTTGCTCTGAAATCTTTCCAGTCCAAAGCTGGAAACTGGAAGCTGTACAGAAGTGCTAGGGTTTTTTTAAAGCACCCCTCTGTACAGAAGTGCTCCTAATGGATGACACAGAATGTCCACTTCTCCCTTGGAACGAATCCCCACACAGACTATGCAGATCACTTTACAACCTGGGAATCTGAGAGCAACTCATTGGTTTGCAGTAGTAGGCAACAGTAACAAACTGTTTAAGTCTGGTGGGCTTTTGGCTGTTCTGCCACTATAATGCTAGGTCAAATATAAAGTGAGAGTCTTTCTCCATTGCAAGAACAAACAAAAAAAAATGACTTTGCATTTTAATTCAAAAATATTTCTAGTATGAATCAATCATTTAGTGAATTTCAAAGAAGTTTGAAGGATTTTCCTTTGAATCAGTTCCCAGCGGATACCTAGGAAACAAAACATCTTCAGGGCTAAATTTCAGGGGAAGTCTTGCAGGTTTTAGTAAACTTCTCCTAGCCAGTACTTTACATGTTTCTGTTTTCTGTGCGTGGCAATACTCCCTCATAACTCAAATGGGATTAACCAATTAAACATTTCCCAGTAGTCTCTAAAATAGCTGCTCTTGGCATGTTTTTTGCATGGAAGAAACCTCAGCGGGAGGATATGATAGAAATCTTGCACTATTTAAATATAGAATTGGGACATCAAAGAAAGGGTTGTATTGAAATAACATGGATAATTAAGGAAGTGGAGAACAGTAATAACTGATTTACATAAAATGCTAATAAGCCTCTTGACTTGTTCGGCAATTTCTGCTTTAGGCATGGTAACTGCGGGTTCAAATTTGTGTACTAATTTTATTTTAGGGGTTTTTTTTTTCCCCTTCCTTTTTCTCCCCCTCTTTTCTTTAAGCTCTCTACAGCCAGGCCAGACTGTACTTGGCATCAAACTTTTTTCTAAACAGAACCCCAAAGAAATCAACATCTGAACATGAACTTGTGTAAAAGTTTTGTACACAACCATATCCACAGAGGCATACAAAGCACAAAGTGTTAAAGTCTTTAATTACTTTTCTGCACGTGTGTGGATTCAGATTGCATCCCTTCCACTTTAGCTCACTTTCATGTGGTGCTGAATAATGTGTTACAAAGGATCAATGACATATTAAAAATGTTAAATGCTCTTCACAACGACCAGAACTGAACAACTTGGAAAACAATTGGGGTGTAATGAGAAGAATGGGTTTCCGAGGTGCTACGCTTCCTGCTACTGGGATGAGATGATTAAGGCACCGACACTCTAAGTTATGGCTATTTTACACTGTACCCTTGTGCCATTCACTCCTGCAAAGAAATGATATTCTCTGAAATTCTTGCTTTATTTTACTCTCCTACTGATCTCTCCTCGCAGTGCTACAGCAGCAGTGGCTTTGAGATGTGAATGTGAATGAGTGTCTGAGCCGTTCCTTCAGGACATGTCTGCGTATTGACCTTCAGCTTACCCTGTTTCCCTGTGAGCCCTCTAAGCATGATCCATCGCTTTCTCAGGCCATTCTCCCTTCACCCCATTGATGGGTTTCAGAGCTACTTAAATTTCAAAGTCCTGATGCGTTGCAGCAGTGGCCAGGGCTCAGCTTTGCTCACTTATAGATTGTACAAGGTCACAGTAAGGGAAGGGGAAAAAAAGCCAGAGCATTTATCAGGATGTATTGCTTTACTTTTTCTATCCATCACAAAGGCGATGATTCTATTTTAGTGAAAATCCATTGAACTCAGATCAAGTCAGATGGCTGTTATCATTGGAAACTCAAGAGCTGTCACACCATAATCGGTACAAATGATGAACACTGAAATGTGGGGCTTGAGGCCGCTTAATGGTCTTTAGTGAATTTCTTTCTGTTGCTTTTTAAACACCGCAAAATCATTTTACTGAAATGATTTCAATTTCAGAACATGAAGATTTTCTTGTGCAAGCAGAGTTGATTCAATTACAGATGATCTGACAGCTACCAGGCAATGAAATGTTTTCTAGGAGTGGGTTCTCATACAATCATAGAGTGGTAAGGTTGGAAGAGACCTCAAGGACCATCTAGTTCCAAACCCCTGTCATAGGCAGGGACACCTCCCACTAGCACAGTTCACTCAAGGCCTTGTCCAACCTGGCCTTGAACACCTCCAGGGAGGGGGCAGCCACAACCTCCCTGGGCAACCTGTGCCAGTGCCTCACCACCCTCACTGCAAAGAACTTCCTCCTAACATCCAGTCTAAATCTTCCCTCTGTCAGTTTAAACCTATTGTTCCTAGTCCTGTCGATACAAGACCTTGTCAATAGTCCCTTCCCAGCCTTCCTGTAGGCCCCCTTCAGATCCTGGAAGGCTACTCTAAGGTCTCCTGAAAGCCTTCTCTTCTCCAGGCTGCAGAGCCCCAAATCTCTCAACCTGTCCTCATAGGAGAGCTGTTGCAGTCCTCTGATCATCTTCATGGCCTACTCTGGACCCCATGCACATCCCAATGCATGTGTGTAGATCGCCAACAGAAAACCAGTTATTTCCCTTAAAGCTGTTCTGATTCTGGTCATCTTCTGGAACATGTTTTCCACTTGAGATAGGCAACAGCACCATGCAATACGAACAGGAAGTTCTTCAGCAGCATTGCTTTGTGTTTTGTGAATGGACTTTGGTGGAACTGCTTTGTTCTAGAGATGCCCCTGTAAGAAGCTGCTGTGTGTACACAAGGAAAGGGAAAAGCAAGTCAAACTACTTTCCTCTTTCTCAAATCACAAACAGTTTAGTGAGTCTTACTATTCCATTAAAAAAATAGAGAACTTGACAATACTTAAAGGCCCCAGAAAACTTTCACTACACAGATGGAATTAGTAGACAATATTCAATATAATTACAAGCCTAGCTGAATTGCATCAGGAACACAGCAGAGGGGAGTGTGGAGGAGCAGGGTATAGGCATCATACCTGACAGAGAGTTCCTTCTTCCCTGCAGTCCAGGCATGTTAATTATTCTCATATGTAGGTTTCATTCTGCTTCTTACTTGTTGTGACAGACTTGCCCTCTATCTACTGCTTTTGATTTCATCACAGGCACATAAGAAAGACCAACTATGCCAGGTTCTAGGGGAACTTGACAGGTAATTAAAAATTACTCTCTAATTAAGAGAGAAATAGCAATAGACAACAACTTTGCTCCACAGAAAACTAAACCATTCCACAGAATTGTTATTTTCCTACTGAAATACCATAACAAAATAATTGCCACCCACTTTTTGAAAAGTAAGTATGCAACCCATCCCTCTTCACTTACCACACAAACTCATTCCCCAAATAGATGATTTACAGTATTTATTCAAGGTAAATATATTCAGCTTCACAAGTACTAGCAAATCTTTGCCTCCAACATTCTCTATTTCAACACACCTAAACACACCTACAAAACAGGGTAGAGGAATGACATGACTGTTATGTAGGAATGTCCTAAGCTACCTGGAGGTTTTCATTGTTTAAAACTATGTTTATATCTTAGGTTTTGAACCTCCTCCCATGGAGCTGGAACAACAGATTTTGAGCAAGAAGTACTTTAAACCACACCAGATTTCAGGAGGCAGCAAAGAGACAAAGGAAACAATAATTTCCACTGAATGATGAAGAACAGTACTTACTTATTGTTGCTATTACTATAAAGCACACACAGCACCTTATAAAGACAGCCAAAGCCTGCTAGTTAACTTGTCAGATGTAAGTCACTTGCTACTGCCACATTCATGAGGCCAGCATGGCCTCTCCAGTCATTTAAAGCAGCTTCAAGTCTGCTCCAGTATGGTTTCGGCTTCTAGCAAAGTGTGAGACTGCAAACAGAAACAAGCCCAGAGTGAAAAAGAATTAAGACACACTTCCTTCTATCTGCTTCCTTCTTAGAGGAGCCAGTGTCCTGCCAAAAAAGTGCTCTTGCATTTTGTAGGGTGCTGTGACTCTGCTGCCTCCTAAACCTGTTACAGGATTGAAGTAGGGAGCACACAGCAGAGATCTCTGTGCATCTCGACACTCAATATATATTAAAAAAAATATATATATATATGTATTTCCTATGGAGCCACATGCCTGTAGTTCCTCTCCATTTTCTGAGCACAAATTCTTCAAGAGCCCCTTTAAAACTCCTGCAGAGTGGCATTAATAAGCCTTAGTGTAATGGAGGATCAACCCCTGTGCTCTGTGCTTCAAGAAGCAGAAAATCTTTAATAGGCTGGTATTATGTCTTGAAATCTCTCTTCATAAACATTAAAACAAATACAATTTTTGGAAGCTCTGTGTTTAAAACAGGACACTTTTCCTTTAATGACAAAACTACATCTTAACCCTCAGCCTAATAAAAAAAAAAGGGTAATTTTTGTGGATATTTGAAATGTACCAAGTAACAATTCACAGACTCTTAGCTGTAGTCACCTGTGCACACACTGCACACTGAGCGGACAGCAGATAACACAGCAAGAGTTGTGTTATGCTGGACTATCAGCAGTGAAATATTTGAGGCAAACAGTTGATTTCCCCCTGTATTATAGTGGATCTCCAAAAACATTTACTCAAAATAGCTTTGCTTTATCTTGCAAATCTTTACTACTAAGAGTAACCATTGCTACCCTTTGCTCCCACATGTGGGGCCAGGCCAATGGGGGAGTGCAGACTGAGCCAGGGACTCTGGGTTATCACAGTTAGGCTGAATTGTTTCTTTTTTACTTCCACCACTTGAGCTCAGCTATCACACTGGGACATCTTAAGAGTAGGATATGTGTTGTTCAAATATACCAGGAAAAACTAATTTGTCCTCAACCATAGTTCTGATGTCGCCTGTTTTTGCAAACAAGCCTTTAGGCTCTTCTCTACCTCTGTGTCAACTATCTTGGCTAACTGTGTAAGAGATGTGTCGCACATCAGGCAATTGCCTTTTTCTTCTTTAAAACTTTTTCTTCCTATCCTATCCCAAACTTCTAATGAAGCTTTTCCTTCCATGTAAGGGAACAATCTTCACCATTTCCAGCAACCCTGGTGTCTTCTGCTGTCTCTTTAGGACAGTGAGTGACAATGGGAGACACTATTTCACACGGGTCTTTAATTCCTTTGAACATTTCCATCTCCTGCTCTACGAAGCCAAGAAACAGATACACTCAATTCAGGGTATGTGCCTCACAGGTCTCAAAATCTGACTTCTCAAAGTTTTAATGTCACCCAGTTTCCCAAAGTACAAGAGCCTATGCAGATCTTTTTTTCCCCCCTTTTATCTCTGCCAAGTAAAACTTTTCAAGAACACATCTGTAAAAGCCTGAATCTTTAGGCAAAGAGCATATGGGTCCAAATCCTGATGATTCAGTTTGACTACAATGGAAACCTCTCTCTAATTAGATAATTTCAAAAGAGAAGAAGAAAGTAAAACAAATGAAAGTCTTTAGCTTCTGTTTTACATCAACAAAGACATGTCTTCATCACACTCCACTTACAAGTTGTGAAACTTCATTGGTCGATGTCAGCAAAGTGCTCTGAAATCCTGCTATGGTATTGAGGTTACCACAGAAATACATCAGACTTGTCACTGATTCACTAAATACAGTCCACCAAGGAACAGAAATAAAGAGCACAGATTCTGCAACAAACTCACAGCATTTTCAATAAGCTTTAAAAAAACTGAACAAGCTGCAGTCATTTTTGTTGGACAAAATCCTCAGCAAGTTCCAGCACCTAAGAGGTGCTTTTCCTTTCCTATGCCTTGTATGTCTTTCAGGTATCAGTGGTGGCAGCTGTAGGAGGTGATGGAAAAGAGCTGACACCTCTGCTTGGGAAGGGAGCATGGTGGACTGCCACCAGCAGCACGGCAGACACTCGCATCCCAAATAACAGCTTTAGATTCAATTCCATCTACTGGAGATGTCAGCAAGTGAAACAAGGTTATGTGGCAGCAGCTACCATATTCTACCTATCTATATAAATACATTTAAACATGGGAAATAAGGTTAGGAGAGTGACCTTGAGATATGGACTTCTAGGCTAGTAACCCTCACATAACTTCCCCTTGAACACTGCAAGTGGGGAGAAAACCAGTGCATTATACCAACACATCTACTATAAACATCCTCAGGAAAGAATTAAACCCGCTATGTGCTTTAACACAGCCCCTGTCTGTGAACTGGGAATGCTTTTGTAGTGTGCTGCCTCATAGAGCAGACACGCTTCTTAATAACTGGATGTTAGGAGAACTGAGGCAAAACTTTTATCTTTACTATGAAATCTCTCTTTTCAAGCACTAAGCTCCCTATGAAACAGCCTAACAATGCTCCTATTAGGTAAGCAAGGGACAGAGTGGATGTAAATCCCCACTGAATTAACGTGCCTGCTCCTGAGTCAGCGTTGGGCCTTCCAGTGTCGACCTTGCCAATCAGCATGTCTGCTTTTTCCCCATTTCCCAATGGCACAGGGCTCATCTTCTCTCTGAAGAAATCAACCCCAGTATGTGGCACCTCTCCAAATTAGCACCACAAACCAGGGTGGGTTTGAGAGTCTAATTAGCATTACTACAGAGCGTCCATTTTTCAATAACTTCACCCTATTTAAGGAAAACAAATTAAAGATTGTGGCCCTATAAAGTATACGGTTAGTTGGTAACATCAGCTAGCAGGGTGAACGCACCTACCGCCGGCTCCTCGCCAGCTTCGCTTAGCAGAATTAGGGCGTGAACTTGGGATCTCTCAGTGAACAGATGCTAACGCACCGGTGAAAGGTCATCAAAGCGGGCTGACTGCGACAGCCTGGAGAGGTAGTGAAGCCTCTCATTCCTCCACTGTCTTTTGTCCCCATCCGGTTTACCTAACAGATGATCCTAACAATTCACATTGGCAGTCCTTTGTAGCGTAATGACCACGCTGTGGTCTGATGAATGCAACCGCTGCACAGAAAACGTCAGTTCTTTCATTAAGAAAACCTTCCCAAGTTCATTGTATTGAACCGGCGCTCCAGCTATTAGGCTGATACATGACACAGTCAATTCCAGTTACACTTTAAGTGACTATTCATGTTCAGTGAATTCACTTTTTAA
This sequence comes from Eubucco bourcierii, assembly GCA_013396675.1. Lineage (NCBI taxonomy): Eukaryota > Metazoa > Chordata > Aves > Piciformes > Ramphastidae > Eubucco > Eubucco bourcierii. The sequence continues at coordinate 636,852 of VWZE01010457.1, forward strand.
AGCTAATTTATATATGTTTAGATATTTACACAAATGCACATTTCTTCCAACTTAGTCCAACTTAGGCCTTTTCCTGAGCTTTCTGTTAGTATAGTAAAGGCTGGGGAGAGGGAGGGAATAATTTTGAAAACACCTAGCTGATGGAAAAGACATTGAAAACCAAATGAGCAGCTTGCTGAGAGTTTCCTTGCACAGAACTCTGAATTACTTGTAGGTAAAATAAATTGCAGTGCATGTACTTATTAATATTGAATAAAATATCTGCAGCAATTTATTTTTTAAATGAGTATCGTTATTTCGTATTTATTTCTGAGGACCCATTTTCTAATATTAGCCAGTACAGCAGCTCTTTGTACATAGTACTGCAATTAGTGGCATGTAAACTTTTAAAGCAGATAATTTAAAAAAAAAAAAGTGAAGCTGTTGCTGCTACTTGAACAGAAAGCATCAGTTCTTTCATTAAGAAAACCTTCCCAAGTTCATCGTATTGAACCAGGACTTCAGCTATTAAGCTGTGCGATGACACAGTCAATGCTTGCTACAGTATCAATTGAATTTAAGCATCTTTTTGTTATTGCTAGCCTTTCTGCACTTTCTTTTAACTGACTGTTTATTGATAATTATTAGAGGACCATTGATTCCAAAAGATAGGTGTAGTTTCATTAGTCATATCCTTTACAGTCCACAGCAGTAACAATATTGCTGTACATACCGTGCTTGAGTCTTTGAAGCATTTACAGTGTGCACAGATCATGATACAGTTCTTCAGAAATGAAAAAAAATAAGGTCTCTTATTGCATCACTTGGATATTGAATGTCAGAAATTTAGCTTTCTATCCATGCACTCAAAAAGGAAACTCTCTTTCCTTCTTCTGAAATACATGACATAAATATTTCCAGAAATGCGGTTTATTTTTACATGAAATATAAACTATTGAGCCTACTTTCCTACACTGAAAAACAATAAAATTCTTGTATCTTGACTTTGGCAGGCTTCTGGATTAAAGCTCTACTGCTTGGGAAAATCAAAATACCTTTCTTAACACTGCATTTCATAAACAAAATTACAGTTATGGGATGCAGGGACTTTGCGGCTTGATAGACTTTGCAAGCGGAGAAGGGGGATGCCCTTCAAAGTTAGAGGGTAATCATTATTGACCTTGTGCATTCAAGACAGCATAGCAGGTTTCTATATAAAGAAACTTGCAGAGAGGTCATTGAAAGCACTAGTGAAGAGACATAAAAGAGAAGATAGGACAGAATACAGCCTCAGTGAAGCAGGTTAAAAATTTAACTATAAACAGATTTGGGAAGCAAAGACAAAACCAGAAGAACATTTTCTTTGTTAAGTGCCATGCAAATTTATCATTCTGCATTAAATGTTCATTATCAGTTAAGCAGCTTTTACAATGTAATTGACAACTTTTATAGTTTCTGCAAAGGTTTTTGTCTTCTTTCCTTACACACAGGATGTGTAGTCTGGTGTTTGAGCAAAGAGGCATTCGCTTAGGGCTGCCACTCAGCAGGGAGGATTTTGGGTTCTGTCTTCCCTTTACTCAATTCACAGGCTGCCTGTTGTTTCTCTCTGTTTGAATTTACCTGTCTGCAAAACAGCTGCAACAAAGCCTGCTTATGTGACACTTAGTTTGGCACTTCAAAAAGCACACTTAGTAAAGCATTTTGAAACCCCCTGAATGAAAAGCATTATGTATGAAAAATAAATTACTTCAGAATGATGAGGTTATTCGGAAGACACTCAGTTAAAACACTCTGGGCAGGAACATTAACACACTTGGGATACCCAGTGGATAGCTTTAATATGTTTTTTTTTTTCTTTCAAACAAAATTTTGAACTGTAACAGAGCAAAGGTCCTGTTCTACTCCCATTTAATTAAATCACAGTCAGTACTAGTGTACATTATTCACATATTTTCTGTTTTCCTCTCTAGGTGAAGAGATAAAAACATTGAAACAGAAAGAAAAAGACTGCTATCTTTTTTTATAAACAGAGAAGGCACAAACCTGCTGACCATTCTGTGTCATGTCTTCAAACTGGGGCCTCTCAATGGCTGTATAAATTTGGCCTGCTTAGACAAACTTCTCTTTTCTATTGGATCTTTCATCTCAAGAACACCAGCCTAGCATGCAACTTGGAAGCTCCAATTTCAACAGACTGAAAACCTCTACCAGAAGAGTCAATCACTCTTATTAACAAATGTCCACAGCATCCTAGAAACAAGCCACCCACCTGACTGTCCTGCTCTTTCAACTTCCCCTCCCCTGTCAGCCAACAGTATGCACAGTATCCCAAAATGTTTCATTTTCAAGAGATATATTTATTGTGGCCCTGTTATCACTTTCATAGCCATTCTGAAAAGATAAAAATAAGAAAGACCTTACAAGATGATGCTGTAGCAACAGCTAAATCAAAACTGTTTGATAAGGAATGGCTAAATCCAGACAAATAACTGTTCAATCCCACTTTGTATTAGGCAGATAAAGTCATACAGGAAATCAATGTGATCTATTGGAATGAAAAAAAAGTCCTGCTTAGGAACTATATGGTGTTACAGAATGTGTGACATTATAAATGGACTGCTTCCATAAGTGTTATACAATGAGAAGTTGCATAGGTTTTATTTATTTTTGTGTTTATGAATGTAAAAGCAGGATGTGAAAGTCACTATTTGTCAACAGGGTGAATGTGGGCAGCAGTGAAGTAGGTGAGTATTTATAACCTTTTTATTTTCCCACTCTTGAAGGGAATACATAATCCTCTCTAGGGATAAAAGGATCTTCAGTCGCCCACTAGCCTAGGGCTCCTTTTTAGCACCGGCTGACAGATGTGCTAAAATTGTAAGTGAAGTGTTGTGATGTTGACTCCTAAAGCAGCGATCATTAAGGTTGAAATTAGTATCCCCTCCCAGCCATTCAAATGTTAAAAAGTTCTGACACCAAGCATAATTGGACAACTTTACCTAGTGGGGATAGCATCACATTTTATCCTACTGACTCCTTTCTGCCTTTTTCATCCCTGCTCCAATTTAAATGAAGCAAAACAACTTTTTATACATCTTTCACTTACACAAAACAAAAATCTGCTTATGCAGAAAGACATCTCAAAAGCAGACATACGAGTTCACGACTACATATACAAGTAGTATTGTTTAAGGCTATACTATTTCAGCTGACAACAGTATTTTAAATAAGATGCAGTTAAAAAAAAAAAAGGAAAAAAAAAAGAGTGAAAGAAAATATAAACAGATGTCCTAATATGTATTAACATCTGCTGAGGGAAATTCATTTGAAAACGTGAAATGCACTTTTCTGGCTATCTGTTCTAATTAGTTGCATGCAGCATTAATACACTTTCATCTTCTGTTTGAGAAGTTTCATAGGTACTATTTTTTTGGTAGACCTGAACATATCTTCAGTAAGCATAGCAGTTGCTATAAACGGGAGTAAGTGCTAAAAGATATAAGCAATCTACACAATTAGATTTCAGGTCATTTAGATCAGTGTGAACTAAAAAAAAAAAAACATGTTAATGTGCTATACACACTGTCAAATACTGCTGAGTTTGACACATTAACTAATGGACCATTACCTGATAAACACTGCTTGTGTGGGGATGAATAAAGACAAATGAAGTCTCAGATTATCTCTACTGACTCAGACCAAGACTTTTACAATGACAAAACACTATTCTTGTGCTGTGTGCCTAAAGAAAAATCAAGTATAGGACTGAAGTTTTCTGAGAGATCCTTCTTCTTCAGTTCATAAGAAAAACTGAAAACGTAGCTCAAGAGCCATACTGTAATAAAATCTGGGAAAGCTGACTGTGAAACCTAACCAGTGTTTTAAAAGCAAATAAAATGCAGTGTTTGTGAATGCTTAATGTGAGGCTGTTGAGTTAGACTCAATTTATAAAGGTTGATGAGCACATCTGTTTCTGGCATGAATAAAGAAAGTATTAATCTGAGGGCTCTCTCATAGTCCTATACTGAAGATTGAGTCACCAGCTTCAAGCACCTCTCTAAGCCCTATGCTTCATCTTTTAGCTGAATTGTGCTTATTGCTTCTTCTGGCCCAGGGCTACCACACATCTTGATCAAACTACGCTGGGCTCATGCAGAGAGCACACACCTGAACTTCTATTACACTGCCTTGCTGTGCTTCCTTTCCAGTGTGTCACTTACACATCCAGCTGCTGAAAACTTCCTGGGCTAATGCACAAATCTTGCTCTAATTAAAGACAGGAGACAAACTAAGGTTCATAGCTAACCTCTGCTTCAGCAGAGTCGATGATTCATTCTCAAGGCAATCAGTGGTCCCTTCTTCTGACCCACAACAACTCCCTTGCTGTTCAGCCGTTACTGAGAACTGGATTTCCAGCACTGAAGTACAATCTGAACCAGTCAGGACAGCCTGGTTTCTCCCACTTTCAAGGCCACTAAGCACTACTAGATGGGAAGCATTAATGGTCTGCACAGACGCTGTGCAAAGAACAAGGACAGGATTCGTGCATCTTGATTTGAAGATATTCTTGTCTGTTCCCTTCATCTTGTAATTAAGCTTTTTAACTTGTACTTGCTGTGATCAGTCTTTCTAAGGATGTAGTTGGTCAGCTCTCCTTCTGTAACCTCCTTCAGCATTAGCCATCAGTCCTCCGTGCTTGCCATAATTGCCAGCTTACCACAATTTACTTCTCATCCATGCTCAGATTTCTGTTCTCCATCTGTCTTTGTCTGGTTCATTGCCAATTCTTTCTTTTAACAGCAAGACTTTCATCCCACATACCCAGACAAGAGTCCAAGCCAGAAGTATCTCTCCCTATTTTCTCTGTACTCCTGCACTCATTATGCTGAGCAGCTTCGCCAGAAAATTTACTTTCTCACACAAATCCATCCTTTCTGCACCTGATACTCTAGTCTGCCTATGTAGAAACCTCCAGTTCAATCCAGTTTATCCTCATTCACTATCAACATGTCAATGCTCACCCTTGATCAACTTCGAGATAGTGGTTTTCATTGATGACTCCCTAAATTTTCAAACAAGCATTTTCATGCTTTCTTTTATTCTGCTTACAGATCTGCCCACAAGCAGTTGCA
>VWZE01010457.1:644462-659462 GCA_013396675.1 Eubucco bourcierii
CTTTGTGTCCTTAAAATGCCTTTTCTTTCATTATAAGGCATTGCCAACAAAACTGACAGAAGTACTGGGGTTTTTTTTTTTTGTTTGTTTGTTTTGCATTAACACAGAGACTGGAACTCTGTAGAACTGGGTGTGAGGGTTTAGGAATTTGGCTCTTAAGAGTTTCCCGTTTCAACAGGCAGCAAGAGTAGGCTCTATTTTTGTGTGCTTCAAAAGGTTATTCATCTGCATAAAGTTACAAACAACCATTTGTATCTTGGGTCTTTTGTGATGAAACCATCATGTTTGGAGCTGGCAGTAACTGTGCCAGTTACTTGAGGCTTGCATTGACATAACCCTACACAACCTCATTCATTTTATTCCAGTCTCTTTTTGGAATAAGAAGAAATCTACAAACGTACTAAATATAAAAGTCAAGTGGGAAATACTTGTGTTCTTGTATGCATTCCCTTACTCATTCAACAATACTATCCAACTCTCCACAACCTCCAGATAACTTACAGCACAAGAACATTCTGTATCCACATGTGGATATAGAATACAGATTTTTTTTTCCCTGCAGGAGAGCCTTACTCTTTATATGCCCAAGGCAATAACACACTAAATCACCATACAAATAGCACAGTACATAATCACTCTACGTTGTAGCAATGACAGATACTGCTCCTTTGTCTATTTCAAACGTTTTGTTAGGAGCATGGTGACTGTTTGGCTAAAGTTGCCTTTCATTCTTTCTCCACTCTCTTCGCACCACTCCACTCTCACCATCACATCTGTGTAGGGAGAGAGAGAGAGAGCTGAGACTGGCCTGTGGCAGTAACACTTTGGTATTGTCACAGAGAAGGGGTTTACAGTCTAGGAGATTGCTCAGGAGGGCAGTGAAGAAGATCTTGTCTAAAACCAGGATTGCCTGGCAATGGTATCACTAATTTTTGAGCAGTGAGTTTATTAATTGCCCAGTGGTGTTAATAACTGAATGTCAGCAGATGCAGATAGTGAGAAAGAAGCCTCCAACCCAGACATACTATATAGCTCTTCATCCTGGAGTCCCAAGGTGTTACAAGGTATTGATGATGCACATTTGCCATACAGGAGCACTGTAGAACTAAAATAGTTAACTAAGGTACTTCTGCCTTGTTTTCCTTGGTATACAACCCCCCCAACTCCCCTCCCAAAAAAACCCAAGAAAGCAAAACCCACAACAACAACACTGAGAGTCCATATCTCTTCTGAGATTTGTGAGAGCAAGTAGACATGGTACAGAAACCCATTCCATAACCTTTCACCAACATAAAATTTACTGTGAATAAGGTCCTAAAACTCCATGCTGAGCTCTGATTTAAACCCCTGAAACCCAGCCTCCCAAGAACAGTTCCATTGCAATAAATATCTCCCCATGACATGATATGCTAATTACTAGGTCCTAGGGGGAGCTTAAACACCCTATCCACAAACCAGCCCTACCATAAGGCTTGCTCAAGCGGCCAGGATAGGATCTGGCCTCAAGTATTCTTATTTAGCAGGTTTAAGCTGTTATTTAAGTTAAAAACATGCCAGCCATCCCAGCCTCTCTTCCCCAATCACTAGCACTGTGGCAGAAAGCAAAGCAGGTTTGGTTTCTGAGCTTGAAAATCTCTCTGCAATTTTCTATGGTATTCAAGACTTTATCAATGAGAAGAATTAATCTAACTCGTGGAAATGAGACTTGCTTGAGAACTCTAATATTCTGTATCTTTTAGTTTTAAATTGTGGCATTAATAATGGTCTCAGCAGCAAGTGGAGAGAACATGTGAAATGTATGCCCTCTTTATAGATTTCCTGTTCCTGCAATTTCATGTGAAAAATGGCAGTGCCCTGCCATCTGAAGTTTTCAGTTTGTTTAACTCAAAGCAAAAGACAATTATACAACTTACAGTATATGGTCATGAGACTCTAATTGCTCACCAGTGCTACTTGTTGTGTCAGCTGCCACAATGAGCAGCAGCGTCTTAGCTTTACTAGCCTAGCAAGCCTGCTGGAGGTTACTGACTATGGCAATGGCCTCACACTGAGAGGAAAATATTTCATGAGTAAAAAAAATTCCACAGCAGTCTCGAGGTGCTGAGTTAGCACAGAGTAAAATGAAGAGACTCTATGCTGGACAAGCGTCTGGAAGTGTAATCATTTTCTTTCTTAGAAGCCAACAGACTAATAGTTGAAGATGTTTTTTTCCTAACAGTTCCTGAAAATTTCCCAAACTACATTTTCAAAATTCCTGCAAGCAAATTTATATCCTGAACTGAGGGATCTTATGTTATCCTTTGCAAGGCAGAAGTTTTACGTAAGAAATGATGTATCAGTCTTTTAACAGCAAGGTGCCAACGCTTGAAGAATAGATGGTTGAGGTGAAGAACAAAGATAAATCAAAATCCTGCTTTGGCTGGAAATCCTTCCCAAATCAGACTGATTGAAATGAGATGTTAAGTGCAGTTGGGTTTGCTCTCATAAAGATGCTCTCAGAGTTGGCATTATATTGACTTTTATAGACAAGCAACTCATAGATAGGGCAATCACAGACTGGTATCTGCTCTACTGCTACCCTCTACTATAGTCTGAAATAAGAAACTATACCTCACACCACCACTGTACATCCAAAACATTGCAATTCTCAGGACTGCCTGTTATGCACATCAAAAAGAAAAAGCATATAATTTTCTGTAATGGCAATGCACAGGAATCCATATTAATAGTTCCTTAAGAGTAATTATGGTAGGCTCTTAGCATTAAGATGAGGAATCTGAATTTTCCAGAACACAGAAGCATAAACGACACCTACACCAATCAGTTGTCCAAATACAATTTCATTTGAGATTCTTGGTTTACCAGCATAAAGACATGGTCAACAAGATGAACAGGAAAACTGTATTGGTAAAATCATGTGTCATTGTCTAGTGATTCTTCTGGTTCTTTCTGGCATGCAAGAAACTATTATGGTTTCTAATGAATGCAAAAATGGAACACAAGACATATGCAAACTGATAATAAAATACCTGGACAACACAGAGTAAAAGGATAATGAAATAAATTAAAAGAGAGGGAATAAAACCTGCAAACCTTAATATTATGACAGTCCAAGGTTACAAGTACCTGTACTGGAGAGTAAAACATGTTTCCAGTTTCAGTTTAACAAAACTGTTTTCGGGGCTTTCTAATTTTTGACAATACAAATAAATACTTGCATCTAACCCACAGTCATTAATAATGAGCCATACTATGAAATGTGACTCTCTAAAATGCCAGAGCAGATTTCTCAATGCATTGTCTCTCACTGACCTCCAGATCAAGTTTGCTCAGTGTCTGACTAAAACAACGTTCTTTAGTTTTGTTTTGGCTTTTCTAAATAACTGCTAGCTCTACAAATTCATTATGGAAGTAGAATAAAATCCAATCCATTCTTCCATAGCTGTGTTGGCTTAGCATCACCAAAGGAAATAAAACACGTTTTAGTTACTAAGGCGACCAGTTACAACAGTGATTCCACACAGAACTAAGACACAGTAAGATAAAAGCTGCTGGGTTTATGTTGTAATCCTTCTGCCTAGAAGTGTCTATTGAGAGACAGCAGGCAGGAAAGAGCAGGAAGTAAGGTAATTTATTCAGCAATGACACTGTGGGGCAAAGGTGTTGAAAAAAGGGTTTATACATACCCTTCCTGCCTAATTTTCCATTGAGCTAAAATGTAACCCTAAATGCTGAATGTTTATTCTATTTTTCCTACTCCTGCCTTTTCCTCTTTCTCATATTTCTTTACTCGTTAAAAAAACCACCACCAAACAAACACCCAAACCAACAAACTTTTAGAATTTACTTTTTGCTGAATAAACTAAAATATGAAGAACCTTTAAACAAACTCTGGCTCTGGAGTTTTGCTACTGACATAAAGAGAAATTGCTGCTCATGGATGTAATGAGTCAACTACCAACGTGGAAATCTGGCAGAATTCCTGCATTTTACAATCATTGGATCCATGACTTCATTTTAATGTATACAGAGTTTTCTTACAAAGTTATACTGCAGGAGTTTGTTGCAGTTGGTTTTAATTTCTTCTGTTGCCATGCCAAACTCAAAGTGCTCTGAGCTCCTCAGGAATAACCGCCTGACATCATCCCCATCTCCTTTATCAGCGCAGTGAAGTTTTCAAATACACCCAATTGTCAAGCACATATACAAGGTGACAAACTAATTCCCAGGCATAAACCTCTTCAAACTACAAAGTAAATTCATCTGACTAAGTTAAATTCAGTGTATTTTACTCAGTGGGGTAGGTAGTAAAATTTTCTTTCATCCCCAAAGACTTTATTTTATAATCCTTTCATCTGGGATTTCAGGAAATGTTAAGATGTTAACTACCTGACAGAGTTCAAATCAGTGCCAAGTACTTTATTACAGCACAGGTTTTTATTCCCTGATTTCAGGGGACATGGACTTCTGATAGAAAAGGTGGAATAATTCTTGCCTCGGTGTGTAAAATCAAGATCAATTTAGTAACCCACTCCTCTAATACCGTGTGTGCAAAGAAATAATTTAGACTCCTAGTTAATTTGAGTATTGAACTGAAATTCTGCAGCTGCTTTCTGCCAGTCCTGAAAACAGAAATTAATTTCAATGACCAAGTCGAAGGGAGTGCTGCTCTGTCAGGTAATTAGTCATCGTCTTTTGCTACTCAGGGTCTATCACTGTGCTAATCCATACATAAACCCCAGTATCCCCCTAGTCACTCACAATCTAAAGGGCTCTTTAACTACCTCTTTCTCCCATTCAATCCTACCCCAGATATCAGCTGCAAAATGAGCATTCTTTCATGTTTAGCTTTCTTCCAACTATTTACTGCCAGCAGAATTAATGCAACTGATTTACATTTTCTTTTTTTCTGTTTGATCAAGTCTGCTGTTGATTAAGTAGAGCTTAAGGGAAAAAAATTATACTCCTGCAGCTTTCCTACTTGACTTGCCAGTTTATTAATGAAAGAAGCAAGGATATTGATGGCCCTGAAACTACAAGTGCAGCAATTAAAGGGTATGTCCTTCCATGCTTCTAATTAAAAAAGAGTTCTTTTGTATTAAAAGATATAGTTTAGTGTCATATTTATATCTAATTCTCACTTCTGCTCTTTTACATTTTTCCCCCCTCTTTCTTTGTTCTTTTTCAACAACAACAACAAAAAAATACTGGCAAAACTTAGATCAGACAGAATAACAAAACTTTCTCTGATAACCATTTCTGCTTATCTTAAAAAAGCAACAAAACCATCCCTGCCATTCCCCACCCCCCACCTCCCCCAACTCTTATAATAATGAATTATCTGCTGCTAACTACCATTCTGAAGGAAACCTTGGGGACATTAGCAGAGTTTTTCCAACATCAGACTTCAGAAAACTAAAGACTTTTTTTATACAAGTCCCATTGGACATATAAAGATAACCAGATATTGTCCTCCTCCCTTATCATTTTTTTTTCCTCTTATAGGTATTTATATGAACAATCTCATGAAGTTTCTTTCTGTTTCTCCTGTAGTTTGATCTTTCCAATTCCTACTTCAGGAACACCTGAAGACATAACATAGCCAATATTTTATTAACTCTGCTGAGTAAGGCCTTTGCACATTAATTAATAAGTCTAACATGTTCTGGTTAAATCAAACCTTGCATGCACAGACTGACTCTACAGCACCTAAGGAGCAAGTGCTACAGACTCCATCAGCACAAAGAGCAACCTGCTCGCCCCACATCCAAAACTCAAACTACACCTCAAAGCATACATCCACCTGCACACCAAGAACCTCTCCCAGATTTCTACACAGGAACATACTCCTCTCTTTCAGTTACCAGACATCTAAAAATCCCTGAGAAATTATATTTTAGAAAAGGTACAGCATAGAAGTTGCAATCTAGTAGCCCATACAAGTAATGGCAGGTATTTAATGCTTTGAAAATGTTCCCTGCACTGAAGTTCAAGAAAACATCTTCCTCCTCCTGGCTTCTGCCCTCCTAGCTGAATGATGAGAAGTGCTGTGATCAGATTAGGTAATCTTGTGTATTATCAGACTCCCAACAGGCGGAGAGACTTGTATATTTAAGGATAGTAAACTCTTCTTAAACGAGTGAATCACAAAATATCCCAGAGCTCCCAGCTGGACAAAACAGTAGTAAACAAGAGTGATTCTTCCCTAGGGCAAACAGGGTTAGAGATGCTGCTCTCAGGGCAGACTGTGTCATCCACAATACCAATGACCAGGTTTCCCCTTGAGCCATCCCTGACATGCAGCCTCCTGTTTGCCTATTAACCTGGAAAAACCTTGTGGAGGAATGGGGTGGAGTTGTTCTAATAGGTCTTTTGTGACAGAAATTTCTTAATCACCTCTAGTCTTAAGGTGACTTCACAGAAATAGTGACCCCCGTAAGTACCACTGGAAAGACACAGAAGCTTTAATCTTTTTCACTGGAATCGGAAGAGCTCTTATCTCTCTCCTCTGACCCTTTCCCCCCTCTAGCCTTACACTCTTGGCACCATTGAAAAGTCAGAACCATTAAGTTGGTGTCAAGTGGCTGTGCTATTCATATTCTATTATAGTCAATGACAATTAACAGTGCCATTCAGAAAAGCCAGGTACTGTATTACACAATTGGAAAATTGATCTTATCTGAGGCTTAAAAATCAGCAATGTTCAGACCTCAACTCTCAGACAAAGAAAAACAAAACAAAACAAAACAAAAGAGGCGAAGTATTTCCTGACCTCTGGACCGCATATCAAACAGCTAAGTGCAAGGTTCAGAAACAACTTGAAGTGGTCAAATCTCTGCATAAATATAAGGTCTGATTTTAATCATAAAGCAAAATGATGTTAGAAAGAAGAGCACGAATTCAACTGAATGCTTGATGATCACCTTCAAAGCTGTTGCAGCAGGCAAAGTGCAACATCTTAGCATTGCTGACGCAGCAGAAAACCTCTAGCGTGTGTCAATTCCAAGCTCTTTGTGGCACACACCCACAGGCAAACACTCCTGCACCTACCACATAATCTTCATTTCTAGTACTAGCACTGAACATCTATCTTTGTGAGTATGTTTCCTAGAAATGCATACAGACACATTTTTTTTTTTCCCCTTCTAATGAATTACTGAATTGATCCAAATGGAGAGGATTAACAAATAACTCTCTGCTTTGGAAACTGCGAATGTTCTCCTAGGCCAGTGAACCTCAGCATTAACTACAAACTGGTACAACACTTGATTACAGTTTAGTCTATCTGTTTGAAACCACAGGGGGAATTTTAGATAGCAAAACTCAATTAGCTGGCTTGAATTTACTACAGCACCTGAACTAAAAACTTCTCACAAAGGATGCATTGTAGAATCAGGAACAGTTCGGAGTCACTGTTATCCTCCTGGTCTTTATACCTCATGTCAGAGGGTACTGTTCCTCCAAGCCACACGCCCTAAGGAAACTGCCTTTTTACAGAATCCATAACTAGAGCACATTTTATTGAATCAGCAAGCCATTATGTCACTTATATTCCCCAATCAAGTACTGACTACCCCACACAAGTGCAACATAACCTGACAAGGGCACATCCTGGAATAGACTGAAAGATGTGCAGATTCACTCCTCCAGTGCCAGCATGCAAGTGAAATATTTTGCAATCAGACAAGGAAAAAAATCCTCAAACCTTAAAGCAAGTATTCTTCCATTTTCAATCCTAAGAAACAAATGATTGCACAGACTGGTGGAAGGAATGCGCCATTACATCTAACTCTGATTCAGATTGCTCTTTCCTAGGTCAGAATCAGTGAAGACCTTTCTGGACCTGAGCCTCTCTAAGATGTCCTGAGATTCTATGATGAACTCCACAGAAGCACAGAAACTTTCATGTTGGAAAAGCCCTTCAGGATCACCAAGTCCAACTGATAACCCTACTCTACAAGGTTCACCCTAAACCATATCCCCAAGCATCACATCCATATGACTTCTAAGCACATCCATAGTTGGTGACTACACCACCTCCCTGGGCAGCCCATTCCAATGACTGACCACTCTTGCTGGGAAAAAGTCTTTCCTAATATCTAGTCCAAACCTACCCACTCAAAATTATTTTGGGTTTTTTCCCTCCACTCCAAGTAGAAGGTATGTGCACTAAACACTGCAGAGTATTCACACACATTACTTTGGAGACCCATGGTCAAACACATTGCAGTGGAAAATGTGATGGTTCTAAATGCACCTCTGGTGCACTTGGAAGTGAACAGCTTGTGTTCTACCAGATGTTTCACCTAAAGCCAAGTTTTCCTCAGGACAGGCTGAGCACAGAAATCATCTTTGCCTGTTCATCACTTTCCTCTGTAGAATACAATAATAATAATTTTTTTTAAAAAAAATCATCAGCAAGCTTCAGTTCTCTGGGAAAAAGTCTCAGATTGTTGCCTTAATGAAAAACATAGAATAGGCACAAAGCCACTATAGTTATACTTAAAAATCAATACTCCCTATTGGTCTTATAATTTGTGTACCAAATATCTGCTTTAAAGCGTGCACATGCCTCACAATAAAAGCTAAGGGAGTTTATATCTCAGTCTTTTAAACATTTTCTACAGTTTCCATGTTTGCAAAACAATGTGGAATGTTATATAGGATTCTTTGCGTGGCAGGGAGTCTATTCTATATTTTGTTTCTTTTATTGAAAGGTAGAATAAAATTCCCAAACAGCCCCAGTGCAATTAAAATTACTTTTATTCATGCAGTTACCTCTATGTCCACCATAAGCATTCCACAGTACTAATCCTTTTAGGCCCTGATCCAGCAAAGCACTTTACTGTTTCTTCTTCTTAAAATCACAAGTCTCCCCACTGATTTCAATACAGTTATATTAAGGATGAACTTGGCCTACTATAGCAAAAATAATGTTAAAAATACAGTTTAAAAAAAGAAGCAAGGAAATGGAAAGCCTAAGAGACTTCAATATTTCTCTGTTTTAAAGTAAGGCATTACTAGTGTGCATTTGAGTACAGTCCAATAGTGGGTTATTTTCATACAGTTAGGCCAATTCAGGTAAGGAGCCTCTTTGTATTAGGGATGAATTGATTTCAGATCTAGATGGTTTCAATAAGCTTCTTACACCCAAATGTTACAAGGACGGGGACATAAAAATGTCAATTACATAAAATAAATCTGTAAGTATTGATAAATGCCCAAAATTAAATAAACTCACTTCACTCTAAGAGCCTTTGCAGCTGATACGGTTGTAAAACAATAAGAAAACCATCATAATTTGCATTTTTATAGCTACATTCATCAATAGCTCAAATATTTATCACAAACACCAACCCACTACAGGCAGGAACTGCACAATGGCACAGCCCTGCTTTGACTATAAAGACACTGAGCCATGGCTAAACACTTGGCTACGACCTCAGATTCTTCAACTGGTTTAAACAGTCATTCTCTTTGGCTACTTCTTGCTGCCCTGTTTTTGCTGGTGCAAGAATTTATATGAGCATGCAATGAGCTGGATCGGGAAACTAATTTCTCTGAGATATAAACCACTGAAAAGTGCTGACTTTAATGAAGAGGGCAAGTCAGGGAACCAGGAGCCAAAGCCCACTTAAGATGGCATTGCCCCAAAATAAACACATATGACACTGCATATCCTGAGGCTCAGAGCAGCAGCCAGAGGACATCCATGGATTTCACCAATATCCACAGGAGCCACAGGGCTGTACTGGGACAAGAGTCACACAATGGATGGGGCACGCTTCTTGAGTGGTTCCTGATCACTGTAGAGGAACAACAAAATTTCAATACCCCAAGCAAGATGGCTCTACACAAAAGCATTTTCCAGGGACTTCCAAGACTGTTTCTCCAGCCTTATCAGGCAGTCCTTCCTAATTGGCTCTCAACAATATTTTTTAAGTGTTTGCTTTACCACCATTTAAAGCAGTGCACATAAGAAAGACTGAATACATTAGGTAAATTAATTCCTGTGGACATTGTGGAGGGAATAATGCCCTCCCATTTGGTTTATCCTGTACTGCAATAAATGTGGAGGGTTTTTTTTTTTCCAGTCAAGGTTCTGCAGTAACCCAAATGATAGTCATATTACACTTATAAAAGACAACTTTAAGAAAGATCTTACAGCAATAAAAGCGAAGATTTTTTTTCCCTTGGCATCTCAGCTTGCCATAGAAATGAGTGAGTTGCTGAATTTCTGCCAAGTATAGATGGTTCAGCATGCTATTAGATTAGTCTGTTTATACAGAAACAGCCAAAAATAGGAAACACACAGAAGCTATTAAAGATATTGTCCTGTGAGGGAAATATTTGAATGGTTTTGTTACTGCAACTGGGAAATAAGATATGAGTCAGTATTAATGTGATAAAGAAGTTAATGTGTTCTAAAGCAAACAGTTAGTTTCTTCAGCTTGTCTCTGAGTTGACAATAAAATAAATGTACAGACAATTATGTAGGGTTGGATGAGCCTGCAAGTAAGTGTATCCAGCTTAAAGCTCAGCGCTGCCAGTGGGTTAGAACTGAAACTCTGTTATCAAGTAATGATATGCTAAACCCAGGTAGCCTTCAAAGAAAATGGATGATCCAAAGTGCCATGCATCACTGAGCTGGTAGAAGAGTGGTCATAGAATCATAGAATTGGAGTGGGTCTAGAGGAGGGCCACAAAGCTGATCAGAGGGCTGCAGTAGTTCTGCTGTGAAGACAGGCTACAAGAGTCGAGGTTCTTCAGCCTGGAGAACAGAAGGCTTCAAGGAGACCTTAGAGTAGCCTTCCAGTATCTGAAGGGGGCCTACAGGAAGGCTGGGGAGGGACTATTGACAAGGTCTTGCAATGACAGGACAAGGGGCAATGGGTTTAAACTGGCAGAGGGGAGATCTAGACTGGATGTTAGGAGGAAGTTCCCTTCCTGGAATTGTTCAAGGCCAGGCTGGATGAGGCTTTGAGTGACCTGTAGTAGCAGGAGGTGTCCCTGCCTATGGCAGGGGGTTGGAACTAGATGATCTTTGAGGTCCCTTCCAACCTTACCATTCTATGATTCTATGATTCAGACAAGAGATGTGAAGTAGTATCTTAAAGTGCAAATGGCAACTCACTACTAGTCAATGCAGAATAAAATTTTGTACATACACACAGGCATTTGACTTAGCAGGAGCCTCATGAATTCTACGCCAGTGGCTCATTTCCAGAGGGATTTGAAAACTGGCCTCAAGTCATTCTGCCCATATTATGTATATACAAAGATTAGGCACAGTATTTGGAAGAGGAAGCAGCTGCAGAAATCCTGTCAAAGTCCCACAATTAAATACATTTACATTGCAGACAAAAACCTGCAGGTGGTATAATGGTATTTACAGTAAAATTTAAGAACTCTGCAATAACTAGCAGCCGGATCTTGGATTTAGGCTTTTCCCTGGAACATGTCTGCTCAAAAGCAAGTCAAGCTGGTTACATCAACAAGTCTGTTAGCAATTTTGAGACTTTAGTTGAAATTTATCTCTGGGATAAGTATATCTTTTCATTCGACTCCACAGAAACCAGGATTGGTTGCTATTTCTTGAGCTTAATTCCTTACTTCAGGCCACAGGAAGCATGAATTGTGCATCCCCTAACACCAATCAGATACGGAGAATATTGTTGCCTTTACAAAGAGGACCCTCCAAAATTGAGGGGATGTATGACATTTTCCTTCCTCGGGCTGTTTTCTTGGTGAACAAACATGCAGGCCATTTAGCTAGAGAAAATCATAGAATCATAGAATGGTAAGGTTGGAAGGGACCTCAAGGATCATCTAGTTCCAACTCCCTGCCATAGGCAGGGACACCTCCCACTAGTACAGCTCACTCAAGGCCTCCTCCAACCTGGACTTGAACACCTCCAGGGAGGGAGCAGCCACAACCTCCCTGGGCAACCTGTGCCAGTATCTCACCACCCTCACTGGAAAGAGCTTCCTCCTAACATCCAGTTTTAATCTCCCCTCTACCAGTTTACATCTATTGCCCCTCATCCTGTCATTGCAAGACCTTGTCAACAGTCCCTCCCCAGCCTTCCTGTAGGCCCCCTTCAGATACTGGAAGGCCACTATAAGGTCTTCTTGAAGCCTTCTGTTCTCCAGGCTGCAAAACCCCAACTCTTGTAGCCCATCTTCATAGGAGAGCTGTTGCAGCCCTCTGATTATCTTCGTGGCCCTCCTCTGGACCCGCTCCAACAGTTCCATGTCCTTCTTGTGCTGGGGGCTCCTGAACTGTACACAGTACTCCAGATGGGGTCTGACGACAGCAGACCCAAATACCATCTCAATCTGAACAATTCTGAGAATACATTGCTGATCTGTATATAAATTACTGCATGCACTTTGAGCATACGTTGCTGCTGTTTAGGTAGGACACTGAAGTCTTTATAGACAATCAAATTCCATTTCTGAATCGTTTGTGAGTGTGCTAAGCATCTGCATTTTTAAAATGACATAAGCTACCAACAGAGACATATCAGTGCCTCTGACATGAAACACCAGACACAGGAAACGCAACGCGCCTTAAAGATGTCTAGGAGGTTTAAAAACAGAGAACTTCCTTTTTTCTGCAAAGGGACAAAGTAACAGAAAAAGAGAGTGTTATGTTCATGTTTGCCACTGGAAGAAGAAAAAGTAGCTAAACAAGTTTTACTGGCCACATGTCTCAATTTGAATGGATGCTTTTTAAACAAAAGCACCTCTCTTGCTTGGTATCACTTCCAAACTGTAATATCTGAACAAGACAACGGAAAAGTTCAATCTCTGAAACATGAGTGCTGAAAACAAATGCATTAGAAAATACCAAGCCAAAGCTAGGTTGGTGACACAAATGTGAAAAATGGAATTGAAATAAACTGTGCCAGAAATCTATTTCTAAAAATATGTCTTTACAGTAGTGATATTTATAAATTTGACATACCCTAAAATTTAGCTCACTAAAGATTATTTCTATGCAAATATGCATTGCTCAAACCCCATAAGCGTGCAAAAAATCCAAAACACATTTCTTGAAAATCAATTTTTGTGCAGTACAAATGTATCAAGTTAGAGGCAGCATGCTGATAAATATTAAAAAGGTCTACATTGTGCAAACTGAAAACTTATAACAGGACACAGTAGTAGAGTGCAGTGTGTAGAGGTTCAGAGAGAACATGAAACAGCCCCACGGTTTCAAAAGGACTTTGTGGTCTGACATTAGTCATTTTGGTTCTGATAAAGGATGTTGTAGAAGGCGCTGCCCACATTATGCAAATCACTAACCACTTAATTTCCTTCCCAAGTGGTAAAGCTCAAGCGTTTTCCCTGAACATACAGTGCTCATTTTCTTGTAACTCCGTGGTTTCTTTTCAATAGCCTGTGAATGCCAGCAAGTAAGAAGATAGCAGCAAGAAACTAAGAGGTTACTCAATGATTCCAAAGGTTATAGGAGTGCTTTTTAGATACAGATCTGAACATAAATTCTAGACATTCACAAAGCATTTTTACTTCTAATAATACCCCATTAGCTGCTTCAATTTCAAAATGCTTGGATAAGTCTTTCTTTCTCCGTCTCTCTCCCCTGACACCTCATATTCTAAGAATTAAATATAGTTCACTCCTGGGCCATTTCTAGCTTAACTTCTCTTAAAAAGAGATTTTACTCTTCTGAAAGCAATACATTACCAATTACATGTTACTTTTATAGCAACTAATTTTGCACTAGAAAATATTCTGGGTAAAAACCATTTTGATCTACAAACATAATCCAGTTTAATGATTTCTACAAAGATCTGGGGTCTTTTCTCCTTAAAACAGTTTGCTGCTACAAAGTTCTTTTTTTTTTTTTTTTTAATCAACATAAATCATAAACAAAATAAAAACAGATCCAGTATTGGATGATCTTTCTTATTAATAAACAAAATATGTGAAGATATAACCTTGGAAAAAGGCACTTAGAAAAATAGTCATCCTCAAACCTGCTCCTACAATTTCTGATGTTATTCAATGTATACAGTATCTAAGCAGATTCTTGTTCCTCATAACTAGAATACCTCTAGCTTAGTTCACAAGGTGATAAATTATTTTCTTGACAGAACAGTACCTGACACAAATTCTGAATGTTTTCCCTCGAAGTACATTTGAGTTTTAGAAGAGACAGTTAACGACAGATGGTGTAACATGAATATTTCCATCCAAAGCAGCAGGAGTTTATGAAGTGTCCCCATGAAGTTGCTCCAAGCAAAAGACCCTCTTCCCTTCAGAGGCTAAATGTGACAACTCAAATGTCCTGTTGTTCAGCAGTCAATAATCAATTATTATTATTATTATTATTATTACTGCTATTACTAGCATTATTACTACAGTGAAAATTCTAGCTGAATGTTAACAAGCAAATTCAAAGCACTGTCAGAGAAACATCGTGTGCAACAACAGCTTATAAAAGCACTTTCAAAATCCACTGGTCACATAAAAAAAAAGAAATGGTGATTATATTTCTCAGCAGTTTCTTTGATACTGACAGTGTGTATGGATGTAATATTAATCACAGTATCCTGCACCAGGATGACTAGAAAAAGATGCTCCTTTAATGAAACAATTACATATTGTAAAGCCAGCAATCTAAATAAATGTATGGCTGTTCCAGTGTGTGTGTGACAGAGAAGGGGAGGCAGGGAAGGGAGTGAGACAGACAGTGATAGTGAGGAGACAGATCTGCCTCTAAATGCAAACAAGGTAGTAGCACAGAGCAATATTACAGTGCTGCTATAATTACAGTGCTGCTGAATATGTTCTCCATCCCAACTTGCTCATGTGGAGTTTGTTTGCACGTACAGTATCAGGAAGATTCACTGCAAGCATCCTTCAGCAAATTTGTTTGTCTTACTGGTTTTAAGTATCTCTAAACAACACAGAAAACATGTTTCGCTTAGTAAAGATTTATTGAAGTGGTTCAGTTTTCCCTCCCACTAT
>VWZE01010457.1:680381-698904 GCA_013396675.1 Eubucco bourcierii
CCAAGAGAATCTTTAATGAAAATCAGTTCCAATTAATGGCTATGGTGTAATAGGAATCAGGTGCAAGGCAACTAGAGAAGATTACTGGTTACTATTGAAACTGAAGTAGAGGGAGTGAAAACAGATTTAGAAAGAAGCTGAGAGATTGGACACTGTTCTACATACTCAGTTAATTTATAAAAGGGAAGTTGTGAGAACTTTTGCTGCTCCAAAGCTCCTTGTCACAGAAGAGTCCTTAGTCTTAGGAACCTATAGAGTATTAAGCTACCTGCTAAACAATTGAGAAGTGGCATGTCTCACAGAAAATCCCAGCAAAGACAACAATTGTTGCCACTTCCAGAAAAGCATTTCTCCCTTGGCTTCCTGAGGCAACACAGCATTTTCTGAGTACTTTCCAAACACACATATATATCCAAAGGAATTCAACTATCTCTGCAGTCTGCCAGGAATGCGTACAACAGCATCGGGTGGTTTATTGAAAAGCAGCTCTTTTAATAATTCTTCAATATTACCTCTGGGAATTTTCAACTACACCTACACACGAATCACACTGATGATTTAAGAGTAACAGCCTGCCAACAAGCACAAGCTTTCTTACTGTATCTTCTAAATATACTCATTCTTACGGTTTCATTCCTACAGTGATAGAAAGCACAAACTTCTTCAGGTCTCCTCAATTCTGAACATCCATCATTCAGAGCCATATCAAAGAAGCCCTCTCCAAGTGTACAAAGGTTGAAGTGTTGAGAATGGATGGCTGTAGAATGGACTCTTAATTACCAAAGGAGTGAAAAATGCAAGTTGTCTTAACACTTCCTCAGATTTTTTTTTTTTTTTTATTATTAGCAGTGTGTGTGCACCACTCACCTATAAAAACTGGTTCTGATCTTTTGGAAATAGTACTTTCTAAACAGGAATTGTACCTTATTTAATATATGCATTTACATGCATTACTAATGATTTGAGTGGCTCCTGACAGCAGTCAGTTCCTTTATTTTTATGAGAAAGTTTTTGGCAGAGGCTTTGTAACACAACAGACCAAGAAGCGCCCTGCCTTTTGAATAAACATAAAATCCCTACTCTCAAACTGTGTAAGCACAAGTTATCATGTGATAAATGCCCTGCTCTATCTGTGGCATTTCCCTCATGCTGTTTTCCATATGTAATAGGTACAAATCACACAATATATGAAAAGAAAAAATAGCATTGTGTGTGATCAGGATCTGCTTACAGTAATCAGAAAGGAAAAGTGCATGACTCTCATAATGGCATTTTATAGCTTGGTTCTGATCAATAAGACAGTTATTTTGAAAGATTCACATAAGTTTAGAATCAATTATGAATGGAAAGGAAAATAAAAAAAGGTGAATATTACTGGTTTGAGATTTGTTCATTTGAGAGTTGTATTTTTTCCATCTTGCCAGACTCTTGTAAGTGACAAAGCGTGGTTGAGCTCTGCAATAAATGCTCCTACAGGACTATTTGCCATCCTCAGGAATCAGTCTGCTAACTTACAATGGAGCATATCTATTTCTAAAAGTAGTCTGCTGTGGTTTTGTTGTGAATGCTAAATGTTAGTGACATTATTTTTAAACTGCTTTATGTACTATACTAACAAGAAATGCAGCTCTTGTTCTGAGGAACTTTCCTTCTTTTAGTTTATGCACCCCCCACCAACCATATTTTAAACATTTAGCACTCACAAAAAAAGGTAAAGTAAAGGGTAAGATAATAATTGAAACTGAAGATGACAACTACAACAAAGAAATCTTAATTTTAAAAGCCTCTATTCCAATTTTGTGGGCACAGGAGTGGAGGAGAGAGACGGGCACAGGAGTGGAGGAGAGAGACGGGCACAGGAGTGGAGGAGAGAGACGGGCACAGGAGTGGAGGAGAGAGACGGGCACAGGAGTGGAGGAGAGAGACGGGCAGCTCCTGCTACAGTGAGTGTGACTGGCATGAGAGAGATGTCAGTAAGCGTTTTGTAAACGGCAGAATGTCCTCGGGGTCTCTGAGGGGAGAGACAAATGGACAGTGACTCACTCTATGTGGTTCTTCTTAGCTTTTGTGTTCTGCCTTTCAAGTCAGAACTCGTTCCTCTTTAGTACAAAGGAGGGAAAAGAGGGTACAAAGTGGATACAAATCACACCACAGTGAAATGAGGCTCATCGTTATGTTGACACAATTCTTTTGTACCCCAAGGCAAGATTCCTACCAACTGTGGTCCAACATTTGTCTCTTTAGCTCATGTTTTATCTAAATTGAAGTGGAGTTAATCATAACATCGCTTGTACCCTTTTTGACACACTAAAATTTGGGTTCCACATTCCACTGGACTCATACTGAGGAGACAGTTGTATAAGATCATTTGAGCTTGCTTGCTCAAATTGAAGTTACTGTTCCTGAAAGAAAAAAAAATGAAAATGTGAACTCCTTACACAGGTATTTTTCTCAAAAAAACCTGCGTCTCCATCAACATAGACTCAACAGCATCGATGTGGCTCCCTCAGTAAAGCACAGCAACAAATTGTGTACTGCAATTATCCATTATGAAAAAGAGATGGCACCTGGTCTAGCATTACATTTTAAACTTTAACAGTATCCCTGCCACTCCAGAGCAACTCTACATAAAACAAAAATGGATTTAGATCACCCACATGACTACAGGAGATGCTGTTTAATAAAAATAACAAAGATCACAACATCTTTATTGCCGCTTTAAGACTCAGCAAAATGAGTGTCAGACTTCACCTGTTCATGGACATCTGAACACATTGTTTATGCTCAGACTTCTTCCTCTCCACAATTCTTCACAATCCCAGAGACAGATTGTGATAGAAAACTCCTGTCAGTTCAGGTTCCCGATACTTGTCTTTTCACTGAATTCTCTGCATACATGCCTTAAAGGAACATATGATCTATAATTCTAGTTTAAGTGGAAACATTGCCATATTTTGCTGTGAGGATTTATATCACAATATCAACACAAACATGTAGTATTTATTCCTTTCTTGATTCCTTTTTGGGCAATTTGTCATAATCCTTTATCTGCTCTGGTGTTAATTACTAAAATGCTAGAAAAACAACCATGCCATGGAGCTACTTGCATGAAGTAGAATTTGTCCTATAATGTGCAAATGCATCCCTTACAGAATATCCAGCGTGAACTGAAAGCTCAAAGGACTTTGAACAATGTCAAAAAGCACTTATGTGGAGAAGACACACAGCACCTCCCTGTTTGGTGATGAGACACTAACCAGCTTTAGTTCTGATAAGATGTTTTACCTGAGGTATTCAATTACATCCCTACCAGACTGCGCTGAAGGAATATTTAAAGTCTGCTTTGCCCTTGACTCTTGATTCTGCATGTCAAAAACACTTAACTCAAGCCTTTTGGATTACCAATACTGCATTAAGTTCATTGACTCCTGTACCAGATTATCCAGGCCCAGATGAACTGATATCACACACACAGATATTGATGCTGTTTTAATAGTAGATGAAACCAGCACATCTTTATAAACATTCTAATTGAAGAGGGAGGGAGGGTGAGCAGGGACACAACAAGCAGCTCTCTTACAGTCTGCTGTCAAGTATTTCAGGGAATTTGCTCTTGAAATTACTGTGAACATTCAGAAATTTAGTGAAACAGATAAATCCTCAAGAAAATGCTCTTATTCGAGAATTTTTGGTTTATGAAGCCACAGAACTGTCCACACTAATCTACAGCTCCCCTTGCTGGGTCAGCTGCTGAATTGCATTCAAGTGGTGGCAAAGTATTTGAAACGCTTAGACTTTCAAAACGTCCATCAAACAAAAGTACTGGTCTGATAATTAGCCTCTGCTATATCCACTGCTTAGAGACTGAGCTTCTGCAGCGCTGAATATGAAGAGACAACTTAAGAAACACAAACATACACCAATCTGTCTTTGCCTTCTAGTTTTCAGCACGCATCCTTGATTATGACAGCAAACTCTAAATTCTCTGCCTTATCCCTCCCACTCTGAAAGATGTCAATGAATAGAGTTATTCAGAATGGTGAGGCACAAAATTTGGTTACAGCTTTACTCAAAAGCAAAACTAGTCCTTGTTCACTTACTAGAAACAAGTGTGCCAGAGCACCTTTTGTTCAGGCCACCTGTAAAGGTAGCAGCTCGTGCTCCTTCACAGGACTAGGTTCTGCTACTATTTACCAACTCCATGGGCTTTTCATAGCCTCTTTTTACCTCTCTGTCAGCCGACCTCCAAGCCAACACCTATTGCTTAGACAAATGACTCAAAACAATTTCTCATTCCAAACACAAGGTATTCAGCAGCATCCAACAATGTTTGGATGGAATTCCATCTACAGAAATACTTTTTCTCCTGACTTTTTTCTAGTTGCAATTTGTATTTCCAGGTAATCCAGAGTCTCTCTTGTGTTTGATGATAACGAGGTTATCATCGTTAGTTACCTTGGTATCAGTGTGGTGATATAACAGATAATAGTTATTGTCTGTTATTATTATAATAGATGCTGTTATAGTAACTGTAGTGGGTTGGACACCCACTGCACATGGACACATGAGAATATCTCTTGCAATGGTTTGGATATGAACATGGACACAGGGATACAATGCACACTGCTGCAGAAGTTTGGAGGAAAAAAAAAAATCCCATCCAAGGGAAATCCTAACTTAGGCAACTAGATCTTCTAATGACACATTTTTTTCTCTGAACATAGTGAAAATTTTGGAGCTAGACATTATTTCTGGTTAAAACCAGCGCATATAGACAAAGTGTAATTATGATTACCTGTTTGGATAAGAAATACTTCCATATTTCTTCCTCCTTGCTGACTTTGCATTATTGTCATTAAAAAAAAATTGTTACAACTTAAAAAAAAAAAAGAACAGCGAAAAGAAAACAATCACAGGTAAGTCAACAAACATACAAATAAGAAATATAGATCTATTTTTTATATGCCTCTGACACCCTTTTGACCATGTATTGACCATTTGTGACCATTTTGCTCAGACTAAACTAATCAATAAGTTGCTCATCCAGAATGTAAAACTGATTTTTTTTAAGCTCTTACAAAAGGGATCATTTAGAATAAGAAGCTTATGTTGCTGTAAACTCATAGTATGGATATCAGCAAGCAGTGAGAGCAAATCACACTGCAACAATAACTACTAGCTTCATAATTCTTACTGTTTCCAGCAAATTAAATATTTTTGAAGTGTTTTGATAGCCAGAAGTAGATTTGACATGCTAGTCAATTTTTAAAGGAGTCTAGAGTGATTAAATTTAGGAGTCACTTACTTTAGGGTCATTGTGAGACCTCAGATTTCACTTTCAAATTAAGAAAAAGAAATTTAATAACCAGAACTTCAGAGACACACAGCTGACTAGTTAGTACAAGGATTTGTGAAGTTAGTCTGTCACCCACCCACCAGAACAAGTCCCACTCACCAGACATATTTTTTCTGACAAATAACCTTGATAGGTAAAAGATAAAGCGCATAGACAATTTATCGCTATCACAAAGTTCTTCAAACTGTGTGCCAACACTCATCCTCTTCAAAATAAACCAAGTCTCATGTTACAAAGTATCTACAATTACAGAACACTTTCCAAAATGCTAACAATAAATCTAAACCAAAAATCAATACTATTAATTTGTGAGATGGATGCTAAAAAAATCAAAGCTGCCACCGTTCAAAAAAAAAAAAAAAAAGTGTTAAAACATAAACGCAATGGAAATCATAAATGTGCTCTAAAGCTCGATTTAAAAATACCAGTTACAAGTTCTTCGGATCTAAATTTAAGACTCGTGTTGCTTATTTATGTCTACCAAAAAAAAAAAAAAAGGATACAGCGGATGAATTGTGAATTATCTTAACAGACATTTTTCCCAGCCACAGAAATTGTTGGCTCAATGCCCAAGGAATACAATAGCCACATGTTCGCAATCTTTAATTATCCAATTAATGTAGTGTCATTTTAGCAATTAGTTCAGATGACCATATGTAACTTTTTACTAATAGCTCTTTCTTACTACGACCAGAATGCCAAATGTTCCAAGATGAGTTTGTGTTAAATGCCCAACTTGAACGCTGGAAGGACTTCCATAATCACCTGTGTTTAACATACTGTGACTTTTGCTGTTCAACTCTTTCTAAAAATGGATCTCATTTGTTAAGTAAGGGTGATTTTTTTGCAGACTTGTTCTTTTGAACCTGCAATCCAAACTTTGTTGGTTTGGTTTTTTTTATCTCCCGTAACAGTAAAACACCACCATCATGATGGGGTCACAGCAGAGCTGTCAAAAACTGGTTCGGTTCGATTTTGTTGGTTTCTTCGGCTAAAAACTGAAAAGCAGCCTGCTATAATGTATGCATACACACTGCAAAACCTCCCTCCCAATGTTTCTCACACAGCTCTGCAGACTGCTTGCATTAGCCAGAGTGCCGTGACAGCGGTGCGCGTGGGAAGGGTGAGGGAACGGCACCTCCTTAGTTTGCAGAAGCGCAAGAGAAGCCCAAGCACACTGTGTGCTCCTGCTTGGTTCAGGGCCAGCGGGCTGCTGCCTGTCAGTGCCAGGTGGCTGCCAGGTCAGCTCTGCAAAGGCAATGAGCCGAGGCAAAGCCAGAGCATCGTGTCCCTTCATCGACCCAGAGCGGGCTGCAGAAGACGGGGTAGGATCTGAGCAGCACAGAGGAACCTTGAGAGACACCATGTCTCCTTCCTGTGAAGTCATTATGCTTATCGAACATGGCTGAGCTCAGCAGACCCAATTCTCATACTTAGTGTTATCTCCTGCTTTACAGCTTAAGTTACACTCCAGAAGACCTGAAGACAAGGCTGTAGATTACATTACACTCTTCTTTTTTTAGGTTTATAGAATTGGCCATGATTGGAGGGAAGAAACTGGCTTCCATGGAGCCTATATGAAAATTAGCTTCCCTAGAAAATACAGATTCAATATGTAAAAGCTTTTATTGCCATAAGTAGTTCTCTGAATTATCACTAACTTAGGATTTGGTCCCAAATACAACTTCTAGTTGCTCCAGTGACACAGACTGTAAAAAAATACTATACAGAACAGAAACTGGCAGAACTGAATCTTGAGTTCAGTACAACAGAATTACAATAGAAAACTGAAGATGAAAGCAGAATATCTGCTTGAAATTAATATAGAACATTTTATCTAGCCGCCATGGTGTTCAGTATTAAACAAATTCAGAGAAAACAATTTACTCACAGTAAATTGTCACAGTATTTCTCTAGAGCAAAATGATATTTTCTCCTTATGATACTCAAATTATAATTACTAGCATACAGATAATCGTTGAAGAAGAGAAAGGAAAAAGCAATTGGTGCATAAATACCTTAAATTTCTGTTGTTTATACAACTGTATTTAGATGAAGGTATACATAAAGACACACAGGTCTTTATTTCTCCTTAATTGGCTTCATTTCTTTCTAAGGACTCCTTTAATATATAAAAACTGTAGGCATTTTAATACAAAACTCTTATCAGCCTAAATGAATAGGTTAGCATTACATTTTTCTGTCACTAAATCATGAATACCAAAAAGGTTGAATTAGGAGGCATTCTGCCATAGATCATTTTATTCATAATGAAGACACTTCATTTTGTATCTTTTGTTCTGGCCTTCCTTTTGACTACCTGTTCACATTTCATAGGGTCTGTTTTACACTAGGGTTTTTAGGAAAACAAATGCAACTGGCTGACCTCTGGTCTCTGACACAAACTACAACTTTCAAGATATGTTTCTCACCAGTCAGAAATCTGCTCTAACAACTGCACATGCTATTTAATGAGGCTTGCTTAAGGATCCTTCCCATTACAGACCTCTGGGTGAGTATATACTGGACATGTTCTGGAAAAGCACCACTTCCTTAGTTGCTCTTAAGATAACTTTTTCTGACAACAAGGGAAGTTATAGAATAAAAATTAAAAAAAAAAGATAGAACTATTCTGAAAGGTAAAAATTTTTTTGGAGATAAAGCAGCTTTTTAACTTGACTTCTACTACATATCCTCAGACAAAACATAATAAATCCTTTAAATGCTGGAGTCGTTTACCACCAGATTCACACTGATTAAAATCCAGCTCTCTGTACTGATTATGTTAGAGTAATGCCCTTAGGAGAATTAAAAAAGCATTAGAAATGAGTGTGTCAGGATGTGTTTTAGCCACAGCAATGAAGTCTTGTATGCAGAAACATACTGGGACAAGTGAAAACTACATGGATATTTTCCTTGATGTTAAAATTTGCTACAGCCTGGTCTTGTCTGCAAAAGTTTGTTTGAAGAAGGAAGGGATAGAGGAGGTGCATTTATAAGAGTCTTCAAGATTACTCTGATTACTTCCACCCTTTCAAATGCAGAGTATATTGAAGCCAGTTTAAAAAATTCATACAGTAGAATCATTCTATGCAACTGTAAGAGGAAAACTGTCAGACAACATTCCCAATTCAATATTACATTGTGCTTCAAGAAAAGATTTCCATATATTCTAGATTAAAAAAAGCCTCATAAATAAATGATAATCCATTTCTTGCACTGAAAAAAAGAAAAATAATTTTCTGTTTGCATTTTATTCTGCAGAGTAAAATTTAATCTCTCTTTTAATATAGTCTTTGTATATACAGAGAAGTAAAAAGATGTAACCTTATGAAAATTGATTTTTTTTTTTTTACATGGTTAAAAATATTTCTATCAGTGTTTATCTAGAAATCTTACTTTTATGAGTGCTGGAACATATCATATATTGATAACTTAAATACATTATTTCAAACAAATTATGGTAATATCTCTTTTTCTTTTTTTTTTTTCTTTCTTTTAAAGAGAAGGTGGGAAATGTAGGTTTTTTAACACTAAGCAGCACAGAGACAATGATGAAGGAAACCTCCTAAGAGATTGCTACAACTGGCCACAGTTCCACAGAAATCTGTTAGTAGTTTTAGAGAATTTATTGTAATAAGACTTCGATATAGTTTACATAAATCTAAAATAATATAAACATATACTATGTGTCTGCATATTTATAAATAAATTTACATTTTAAGTAATGTGATGTGCTAGTGTTGCACAGAATACAAATTATATAGCACAAACTACCTACACCCAATTTCACTGGCAAGACCAGAAGAATACTGAGCTTCTTTTAGCTGATACAAGAAAAATCAAATAAAATGTTGGTTCTCAATAAAATAACTTTTTTTTTAAAAAAAAGCCCTGAACTTTTTTTAAAGGATGAAATAAATTTCCATGATAATATTTAATTTGTAGGGAAAAGCAGCCCCCACCAGCTCCACAATTCACCACAAAATATTCTGAGCTTTGCTCTTGTCTAGAAGAGCAGCAAAAACAAGGTTAGATTCACAATTCTGTCAAAGAGGCATCTTCCTCTTACTTGTGATGTGGGAGTAACCTGGTTTAATTCCCTTCTCTGCCTGAGGGGATTGGAACACATTGCCTGTGTCTGGTTGATAGCTATGCAGTGGCTGAGGACTGCTCACTTCTCTCCTTGATACAATTCCACTTTCCGTAAGTAATTAAAGTTTCAGTGAAGCAGGTACTGAAACCCCAGTGGCCCACTTCCCAGGTAAAAGCCACAATCACCAGCCAAAAGGGTCATTCTCCCTCACTTTATTTCTCAATTAGTAGTTGCTCCATACTAGATAAAACAGGACAAAATGCAGTCCTATTGCTAAAAGGTTATTTTGGCACAGCCATTTAGAGACTTTTCTAGGAGAGTTAGGCTGCAAGACAGAAATTGTGAACTTGAGATAGCAGCTAAAATGTCATTTTGTATTCAGTTTTGTAGGGGATAACAGAACAGTCAGTGTGGCAAGACAATGAAAGTGATTCCTTGCCCTTCTAGTAACCTGGGAGTATTTATCTGACAATCCACCTCTGAGATGTGAACAGTTCTGAGGTCACTGAAAATATGGTGCGGTTTTTTTTTTTCCCCCATTCTAGAATAATTTACTCTCTTTAAACACATTCACTTGCTGTAAAAGCCTTGCCATCAGTTAATTATCCCACTGGCAGAGGGAAGAGTTGCACTGTCCTGTAGCTATTTGATGGGAAACTGCATTAACACTCTTAATGAAAGTAAGAACTGGTTCAGGAAGCTACAAAGAGGTCCCCAAAACATTAAAATTGTCATTACAGAATTTCTAAGTCTAAAATTTAGCTCTATACATGACTTCCAGCAAAAATACAAAGATGAGTATGTGTCTTTTTCAAACCACAATCATATAACATCAGCATTTCTCTACCCTGGAATCACACCAGGAAAATATTATGAAAACCTCATGTAATTAACTCCTAACAGGATGCTGTCAGTATGCAAATGTAAGAGCAATGTACTTTCAGGTGACTTGCACACAGCTATAAGAACATTTTCAAAAGTGTGCAAATTATTACTAAAATGGCCCCACATTTGAAATGGGAATTCTCCCTAATGGAATTACTCTCATCACTTCAGGAAGTGCTAATTTTCCTGCTCACTGGAAGCTTAATGAAAGTGCTGTATTTTGCCCCTAATTGTGATTAATCAGTGTGGCACTGTGAATGGCAGCAATTCCTTTTCAGACATGGCAATTTTCAAAATTTGGCAAAATGTACATGTTATGCAAATGACTTCATAATTGTACTGCATGCTAAAAGAAAGGAACAGAACTCCAGGCAGGGGGAAAAAAAAAAGCCACTCTGCAGAAGAAGTGGCATCCTGGCCTGTGGTGGACACAGGCAAACAATACAACTGCATAGGGCAGCAACCAGCTGAGAACACAGAAAACAGTCTCTGCCACTGATTTGCAGCACTCAGAAGCCAGTCATTCTTATTGTGGCACAAGAATACAGGGGACATTGGGAAGGGAGACTCTGTGAAGATCTCAGCACATCAGTTAGCAAAAGCTCCTCTCCCATCCCAATCCCAGGTCAGCAAGATCAAGGCAGCCCAGTACTCTGCAAGTCTCACCCTGCCAGTCCCAGCCCTTCTCTGACTTATCTTTCACTGCAGCAGCAGAACAGGGGCTCACAGGCTACTGGGAAACCTTGAGCAGGCTCTAACCAAACCTGTGGCTTTGGAAACATCTGAGAAGCTGTGGTGTTTGCACAGCTACTTCTTTATGAAACCTGTATCAATTCATACCTGGCTGATAAACAAAATCTGCTGGTAAAAGAAACAGCAAAAAGAGGAGGAAAAAAATATTGCTTACATAATGAATATACTAAAGAGAAATATTTCCACTGCTTCTGATAAACACATACCTAATTTTTCTCATTAAAATATCCCAGTCAGCCTCAAACCAGCACAACACATGATTATTTCTGTTTAATCTTACAAATTTACAAAGCTTCACAAGACAAAAAACACCTGCCATGACACTGGGTTACTAACACTTCAATCAAAATAGTTAATAGAATATAAAATAGTATTGAGAGATGTGACTTATCTTTTGGCTATCAGAGGCATTTTGAAAAGCTTTCTGGTGCCTAGTGAAGCTGAATCTGTTTAAAGAACCCCGTAAGTGTAATGGGTCATACAGGTTGAAAACAAGGCACAAGGATCTCACCTACTAGGTGACAGGATCATCATATGGTGCAGTTCAGGTTACTTGTCTGTTTCTGGATGCCAGGATTTTTCCTGAGGAGTAAAAACTTTCCTGTTCTTTCTCCTAGTTAATAGAGACCAACAATAACTGGGTATCAAGTATAAGCCCAGTATTGGTGTTGGTAAAATTTATGAGAAATTTACCTTCAATTTAAAAAAATAAAAATAATAGAGAATGTTTATGATCACAGAATGGCTCAGGTTGGAAGGGACCTTAGAGATCATCTACTCCAACCCCTCTGCCATGGACAGGGATGCCTCTCAACCAGACTTGGCTGCTGAAGTTCTCATCCAGCCTGGCCTTGAACAGCCCCAGGAAGAATATACTTAATGAAATCAGTATCTAACAATAACATGACTTGTCCATTAAGTTTCTACCTCATTTTTAGTGCCTTTAAGTGCCTTTTTTTCCAGCAATGTGGAAACATTCATTTTGGGGTGCCCTAAGACGTGGTTATCAAGCAGCTTTTCCCATTTCATATTTTTCATAAGAGTCAGTTTCCAAGATCTGTGGTGTTTGTTGTTAGTGTTTCTCAAAAGAGAGGTTCTGGTCATTACTTCAGGTTAAAATGACTTACCACGCAGCCATCTGGTTGCATGCATTAGCACACACCTCAGAAATCCACAAACATTTTCTAACTGCTCTCTCCACTGTGCACTAAGTGCAGCAACGGCAGCACGCACCCAACTACAGTATGTAAATAAGACAAAGACTAATAATGCCTTCAATCCTTCCAGCACAAAGGCTGCTGTAGTATGTAACATAGCAACACATTTTCCATTACACCCTAAGATTAATAAGCCTCATGGAGACCTGGAAAATCTGACAGAAAACAAGGGCAATACGATGTTCATTTCTGTTTCATTAAACACAGGATGAGCTGATGGATCTCTCCACACTTTGTCACTCCGCACTCTTAATGGCTCTTTGACATTATTATTCACCATGGGTGAGATTGTGTAACCTCTACTCACATTGGTGAGCATTTACAAAAGTAGTCCCCCACTGGCAACTGTGTTAGAGAGGTTACCTGAAGCATATGGTACTTCTCAGCTCAAGTAAGACCGGCTGAATCTGACCATAAAAAAGTGTTTGTGAAGGATGTTAGCAATGGGCAGATAGTTGGTCAAGGGCACTTTAGTGGATACAAAGGTTTAATGCAGCAGTTAAAAATAAAACAATCTGTATTCTAGCAGGCTAAATAGTTGAGTGATACTTATTCATCCTCTGTATCTGCATATTTTTAGCTCTGATGGAATCGTTTCGTAATGTTAGTTTTTCAAAGCAGGCAAATAAAATACCTGGAAAAAGGATGCGGTGCAGAATAGGAATAACACACAGGCAGCCAAAAAGTGCTTGCACAGAGGCCAAATCCCTCTGTGCAGATACAACAAATACCATGAAAATCCTTGGGAGAGACAAAATAATTTGAACACAAGAAAGTTTTTTTTTTTTTTTTCTTTTTAATTATGTACTCAAGGTTTTACTTGTAGTGTAGCTATAGAGCACAGTCATCCTTTGCATTACCTTTCTTTTAGAGCCAATTATATTATAGTGAACTGGAAAATAAACAGCAGAGAACACAACTGAATGTCACAAATGAACCAGGAACGAACCACTTCTCTATTTTCATTTGAAATTACCACGATGAATGACAATTCTTTCCTTTTACTCAAGGTGCTCTCCTTTGTGAAACTCAGAGCATTATGGAAATATGAGTAAACATCACTGCCCTTGTTTTACAAATAGCCTCAACAGGCACAAAGATATGAAAGAACTATTTCCAGCTCACTTTACATTTATAAAGACTTACTTTTTTGCCATTTGAAAATGTGCCCTCTGTAGAATTTGCCCTGAACTGAATCTAATTCAGACAAAGACACAAACGAAAATACTTCTCACTGTACATGTTCCAAGCAGCTCACTGCCATTTCTAGTCATGGCTGCAATCTCCTTCTTGGACATTTGCAGTATTTCTTCCACTGTTACATAATCACTATGCTGAGCCACTAGTCATCTTCCTGCACCAATCTGCCAATTTTTAAGATCAATTTACACTCATTTTTTTTCTTTTATCCCCTATTTTTTATATTAATTTGGCAGCTAATAAATAAAAATAGTAATACTGTCCTTATAAAGACAGATATCACTTAACTTCATTTTTTTAACTTCATATAGAAGTTAAAAAAAACCCCTCACAATAATGCAAGTGAATAGTGATGTCCAGATGTCCCTTGATGAGTTTGCATGTGCAAGTCCTCATTCAGATGGTCATATTTTTCTGTCCAACTGTAAGTGAACAGCAAAGGCTGAAGATTTCATATAATAGGGATCAATATCTAAGTTACAGAACAGTAACAAAGGACATCCATCCAATAAATATAATAAATGAACCAGCTTAAGGAAATTACTATCTGCCCAGAGATATTACACAACTAGGAAAATGGAACATTATGTAAACATAAATCACTGTGGATTATGTGTGTTAAAAAAAAAAAAATCCAAATTAATATCACCAATCGTTCTGATTCGCATCAAAAAACCTGACTGCAAAGAAAGCTTTGGCAACAAAGCTGGCACACTGCTGATGTATAAATTACATTTCCTCAGACAAACGTGGTGATTCCACAAATACTTTTGGAAATAACTCTGGGTAAGTGATTAGCCTTCTAAAGATTTAGCAGACAACTTGAAAAGAGGTATTTTTATAAATAAAACAATCCATTATATGAGGTTTGCTCAATGAGTTGCAATGCAATGTCCGTTCTGCCTTCAGCAGAACCCAGAACTCAAGTGGACACTATAATCATAGTGAAGACATCAACAATAGGCTTTTTACTACAGCACAGAGATGTCTTGAAAAACTGAGATGGAGGCAAAACCCCAAAGGTTTAACAAAGTCAGACACTTGAAACCTAGAACATTGACAGCAGCTTGCTAGGAAATTAAAGCCATTAAATTAAAAATATGGCATGCACTAAAGAGAGTCAATTCTGCATATGCTGAAGACGTCTGTGAGTCCTCAGATACATCTAAATCAATCTGAAACTGCTAAGAAACAGTATTGATCAAAGCACAAGAAAGACTCAGGTCCACTAGACAGAGTTGTCAGGAAGCGAACGCAATGTGCCTAAACTCTTGGTTTGGAAATGTTTCATCTTCCATAACATTGTTCTAGGAGATAAATATATCTGCCAAGGGCTGAGGTAGAAGGGATAAGCATTAGAAATCCAAAACAAATAAGCAAAGGCCTAATGAGCAAACAGTTCAAGAAACAAAACTAGAATGTTCAGCCACGAGACAAATTCCCACAGTGAAAATGCAAAAGGTGAAATATTTTCCTTACGTGTAGGTCTTGAGTACAAACAGTGAACGATAAGCAAATGTGGTGCCAATCGAAGCTTTAACACTAGGTTTCAGCAATCAACACACATAAAAGATAATTCATTAAAACTCACTGAACTGGCTCCAAAATGTTTCTGTCTGCAGAGCAATAGTACCTCTGTTCTTGCAAACAGAAAGGTAAAACAACTTCATTGTGTTGTAGTGACCTCACTACGACACTACACAACACTACAACACAAGTAGAAGACTTCATTGTGGAAGGGTTTGGTTTAAAAAAAAAAAAAAGCAGGTAAAAAAACGTTACAAAATGAATCAATGACTTATTCCTTACTCTTTAAAGAATCTGAAAAGGACAATGCTAAAGGTCAAATCTGAGAGCAGAGCTGGAGACTGAAAGATACAAGGAGATATCTGTTCACATGCAGGCAAAATGCTTCATCACATCATATTGTCACAGAGGACAAGTGTGATGCAAGCCCACCTCTCTTGTCTCTGTGTATGTATGAAACCACTTTACAGACATGCACTCACACATCTATCTTTGTCTTCAGCCTTTGCAAACTAATTCCCTCCTGAATATGAACAAGACTGCTCATGTACCATAATTTCCCAGAGAATGAAAAAAGAAAAAAAAAACAATCCACACACACATTTTTCACAAGCGTCTTTGTTGCTAATGCTACTTAAAGAAACATTCGTTTCAATGTCACTAATTTCACTGAAGTGCCACAACAGCAAACTTCTGAAGACAGAACAATATAAAAAAAAATGCAGGCTCAAGCTGACAGCTGAGGAATTGGGGTGATCTACAAGAAACAG
Organism: Eubucco bourcierii; assembly: GCA_013396675.1. Lineage (NCBI taxonomy): Eukaryota > Metazoa > Chordata > Aves > Piciformes > Ramphastidae > Eubucco > Eubucco bourcierii. The sequence continues at coordinate 696,186 of VWZE01010457.1, forward strand.
CACCAACTGAGCAAAGAGAGAAGAGGGTGGATTAGTATCACGTTCCTGTATGCTTGGGGTCACTAAGATGAATGTGCATGAGATTCTTTTGTCCATTTGTGCTATAATTTCACACACAAAAGAACAAAATTGTGTTCTCTGATATGCTCACAGATGTCCCCCTGGAATCAGCGAGAATTACACGCCTGCATCTAAGGGCAGAATTTGGCCCTAAGTCATTAGTTAGAACTCTCTGCTGAAATCCTACAGAGAATTGGGGGTTTCACAGGACGATGAGGATCAAACTGATGTAGCACACTCAGAGATTTACTCTCACAGGAGACCATCAAATACTCAGATATTCCAAAACCCCCCATCTGTAAAGATAAAAATCTTTACAAGACTAACACACCATATTCATAGGGGCTGCTTTCAGTTAAAGTAGACTTCAGCAGCGTTTAAAAAAAAAACCAAAAACAAAAAAACAAACAAAAAACCAGTGGCAATGTAATCAAATCAACATTTAGAGGAGGAAAAACAGCTCAGGATTTTCAGACCCATACAGAAAATCCTGCCAACTGCTAAGAACCATTTCTCACAGAAAGAAAAATAACCTCAATACAGCTGTTGTATGCATGGTGCATGTGTTCATAGGCAGCCTTAAACCTGCTCAAGAACTATTCTATCCTTCACTATAAGGTAGTGAAGTTATTTTACCAACATTTTCTGCTACTCTGGAAGAATTTTGAGGTATGTCCACATTTATAAATATTTTTATATACACACACACACATATGTATTATGAGAGAGAGATCTGTTAGTTTAAACATATGCACATATACCTTTCAGTATTATTTTCTACTGTATTCTGACAGAACTGCCTATGCATTCACGAATGCCACTGTAGTTGTTTATATTAAGATCTCCTATCTATTATTTATTTTGAACTTTAAGGCAGCAGTTGATGCAAAAATAATTAGAAACTATTCTGCATCAAATGCTTTTAAATTTTTAACGGGGGTATTTAGCAATATCATTTGTGTCCAGTTCTACCTTCAGATAAATGACTCACTTCTATGGTGAGCACAGACTGTTTTATCTCAGATATTTCCTGGGCACTTGCAATACTGTGACTCTTAAAACCCAAGTCTGTGCTTCTCATCAACTGCAGCAATAACATACTAGATGATCCTTGAGGTCCCTTCCAACCTTACCATTCTATGATTCTATTTTTCTTTTGTTTTGACCAAGGACTGGCAATACTCTGATTCATACTAGCTGCAAAGTAACAGCTTAAAAAGAAAAAAAAAAAATTCTACACTATTTAATTCTAAATTCCACTGTATCTGTTGCAGGATAGGCTGGCATTTGCTGTTAAAGCAGAAAATTACAAGAAGGGCCTAATTGACCCTCTTGTGTCTTTGAAAAATCCTGCCTGTTGTCTCTAATTGACCCTCTAGATACCTTTATGGAACAATGAACGAATCCTCAGTAAATAATGGACGGTGATGATTAATAGCCATGGTTTGGTTGGACCTCTGACTCATGGAGTTGTGCTACTGAACATTTTTGTTTGGTTGCTTTTTTTTTTAAACATTGCAGTTCTCAAACTATTTTGTGATAACAAATACCTTGCTGTAAATAACATGAAAAGTTAAAAGAGAATTAAATGCTGCCTGATATAATGGAATGAAAACCAGAATCATTGTCGTTATTCAAACTGGTTTCCATCACTGGTTTCAGTAACATGTCATCATTATATTCCTATGCCTGATTTAGAAAGAAAGAACGCTTACCATAATGGATCCCCCTCAGAAGACATCATTTAATTCTTTACTATGCATTGTAGTCCATAATAACAATGCCATATTTTTTTCTCTTGACTTTTCATTGCAATAAAAATCTGTGATACAAGGATACTTTTAGATTTGCTTTCATTATAATGCCGTCAGAAAACATTATGAAAACATCTGCAAATGTCTCCTCTCTTATTAAATAACTCTAATGTTTAACGTTTTCAGGCTTGTCAAATTATAAACACAAACACGTTCAGTTTCACCATTACTCTGAAATGGCACAAAGAAACCTTGGAGTGTTTTGAAAACAATATTTACAACTTAGTAAAACAACTGGCTCAGTGCCAGGCCAGGAAATCACAGGCAGCAAGAAACATTGACATACATCATCTTTCCTACAGCACAGTGACATTTGGTGATGCCACTGGAAAAAAAAAATAAAAAAATCACTTTCTAAAATTCAAGTGTCCCACACTGACTATATCAAGACAATGAAGGACGAGTTAACATTTGCCTGCAATATACCCAATTAGAACACCTAGGATGTTCAAACAAATTCAATTCTTCAGATTGAGCATTCACTTCTTCAGCAATGAGCATTCTTTAAATGCAAAAATCATGAGCATGGGGGTGTAAATTCATTTTGATAGTTGATTCTGACAACTATCAGGTCCCCTCGAAGCCTTCTCTTCTCCAGGCTGAAGAGCCCCAACTCTCTCAGCCTGTCCTCATAGGAGAGCTGCTCCAGCCCTCTGAGCATCTTTGTGGCCCTCCTCTGGACCCACTCCAACACTTCCATGTCCTTCCTGTGCTGAGGGTTCCAGAACTGCACACAGGACTCCAGGCGGGGTCTGAGGAGAGCAGAGTAAAGTGGCAGAATCCCCTCCCTTGCTCTGCTGGCCACGCTTCTCTTGATGCAGCCTAGGACTCGGTTGCTGTCTGGG